>JAHQIW010004972.1:0-10190 GCA_019055375.1 Parelaphostrongylus tenuis
CCGGTAGCGCAACAGTTCAGCAGGCCCAACGGATAGGGTGAAATGTGGGTTCGAATCTCACGTGACGCAAGTATGTTATAAGATCATGCTATCGCTAAAGGCTGTCAAATAAAGAGTTGTGAATGATTATCGATAGCCAATAATTGTCAGCATCAGTGGACTCAGTGTCGACAGCGACCACCCATGTCAGACCGTTGACGGTTGGCCGCTGACAGTTTGACGCGTAATGGTGTCAAAAAAGGGCGTCGGTAGTGCAATGGTTTAGCGCGCATCCCCGGATAGGGTGAAATGCGAATCGAATCCCACCTGCCGCAAAACTTTTTGCACATCACTCTTGCCCACTGAATATTTACTCTGTTTGGTCACTACGTAGCACAGAGTACAAGCGATTGCTCACAGCGGGGGTTAAACCTGATGCTCATTGCCTGCGAGCAGGATAGTGCGTTCATTAACTACCCGGTGTATTTACTCTGAGGAACACGCCAGAATCAGGATATACCTGCTCCTGCTCTGGGCGAATACGGTCCGTGTTGCTCTGTTTTCAACGGCGCCTTCTCTTCTTTTGTACTGGAGCTCCTGGTTTTGCTAAATTTGTTGGCTGCATTGATGAACCGCTTTATTGCATTAAGAGCACTCGTAGAAAATGAAAAGCCAAATCATTTATTCAAAATCAGATCGGCGCAATTGAATCAAAATCAAAAATAGAGGAATGAATGAATTCAGGATAAAATGGGGTTCTGTCCACATCTCGATAAAAGAAAGGAAGTACTGACCTGATGAGTACGGTAAGAAGTCTACGGCTTACCAATTGACTGTCTTCTATTATATCACTTTATTAGTTAGCAGCGAGCGCATAGTCCCAGAGTGATTTGGATGCTACTTTTGTCTTTGAAGAATTATATAGCTGCACGACATGAAGAGGGCTCGAGCTGTGGCGAATGTACACTTCCTAGGTTGCCTGAAAAACTGAGAAGAATAATGAACTCATAAAAAATGAATAATACTTATGACGACGACAGAAAGTCGTTGCCCGAGTGGCTGTGATGCTTAGTGCGGCTCGACGCGGCAAAATACTCACTTTCCAGCACAATTCCGCAGTCAGCAACCAATGCCCTATGGAAGCCACAGCCAGGTTATAATCGACATCTTAGGAAGACGTGCACAACCAGTTTTTACGACGTTCAAGAAGTAGACGAAAATGAACTGAATGTATTGAGATACTGAGATCTGCACACTGAAAAAAAACAGCGATAAGAATTAATTAATTGCTAGAGAGTAAAACTGTATAAATGATAGGTGCACAAACCTAAGACCGTTGGTATTGCTTGACGAGTAATGCCTTCGAGATAATCTTCTCTGCAAACATCTCATTTGAAACGGAATTTGCCATCTTCTAACATCTCGCAAATCCCCTAGTATCTGCTTCTGGTCGTTATTATGCTTCCTGTCTTTTACAGGCACATCTAATAGAATATTTGTGGTTATTTTCCTGACTTACTTCCTCATGAGGAGATTGAAGTGTGGCACTAGGTAATGCTAATTTGAGACTTCCTTCCATATTTCTTAGCGTTACGTATGCCACCAATACTCTGTTTCGTCTTATCCACCACAGTTCCAGACTTTTTTGAATCTATTTTTCCTCAGTCGCGGCAGGTGATCACGCATTTGAACACGGCCTTTAATGCTTCTTGAAGTAAAGCAGGTTGCCTGTGTTAAACTCTTTCTTGTTCGTTATATTTTTAGCTCCTTCTGATTCTTTTCCTTAAATTCTTTTCCTTGATGCGATTGTGACTTGGCAGCCAGTGACGGTTACTTGAACTTCTTCTGCTCCTCTTCCCAGTGTTTCTAATGTTGCCAAGATTTGTTCTCACTGTGCCTTTGTTCTTGGGCATTTCTCCATTTCCTTCCCCATCGTCTTTTCCGACATTTTTTGCGCTTTATTGATCTGATACATTTTTCATATCACGGATCTCAGTTCCAGTATCGAGTGGGCCGCAACGAGCAATACACGTATTTCTCTACACCAGCTTGAAGTTACTAGTAGGCCAGCAGAAGGAATAAAAGTGGAAGTAGAAGAATGCAAAGAAGGCAAAGCCGCTGCACTTGCACGCGATTATTAAGAAGACGTTCACGCCGATCATACGGCCGCTGCTAGTTTTGGGCCAATTGATCCAAGCCCTGCTCCACGGTTGTCCGTCTTCGTGTGGTCTTCGCTTTCGTCTCGTTCGAGTCGGGTTTTCTTCGAAGAAGCACCGCTCAATCATGTGCAGGTGATTTGGCCGCTGTGTTTTGGAAACACATCGTTGGTTCTTAAGCCTAAATGAACTTCAATTACAAATACTGTTCCGTAGGAGATCAAAACATTGACTCAGGCATAAGCTTACATGGCGCCAGCATCTTTGAAACTCACAGTTATTGATAAGACATTTCGACCAAATGGTGGGATTTGCATCATTACGTAATAAATGGTGTGCATTTTCTTCAATGCTCTCAATTTTTCAACGTCTCATGGTGGTTGAGAGGTGTTCATGGGTGTCAAACTTCAAAGTACAACGAGGGACACAAGGTCTCCTACCGTTTCTCTTCCTCTCTCAGCAAGGTCACCCAAAATGGGAAGGAGTTCGACGTTTCCACCCTCAAAGACTAACTAAGAGTAAATCATGTCAGAAATAACTGCCACTTTGGTAAGGCAATAGTCATAAGTGGTAATCTCCTTCTGATTCACAAAAGCCGATGACTACTGTGATGTGATGAAGGCTTGAGGGAGTTCTCACTAAAACTAGCCTCTGAACCCCAAGAAAAAAAAAGCTTGTCTAGCAAATAACTTCCACTCTTATACGCCGCACACTAGGTTCTTCTGTCTACAACCATGATCGCCATACAGGAAATGAAAAAAAGGGGAAAACCGACAGATGAAAATTAGGTGACGAGACCTTCGTTTTTCGTGAAGCGAGGTTTCCGTCACAAATTATCGGACGCTTTGGTTTTGTAGCTCACTCACACGTCTTCTATCTAATCATTGTGTAGAAGGTGTAAAAGCGTCTAGCTTGCCTTCTTCACTAACTTTTGCGTAAAAAAAATTCACTATCATCAACTGTTACTCACCTACTTTTACAACTGATTAGAGCGAAATAGATGAGTTCTATAACAGTCTGGAGAAAATCATCCACTGTGAAAGTCCTACAACAAGTTTGCTGTTAGAGAATTTAACCTCATCTTAGAAGCGGCCAGCGCAGCGGAAATGAATACAGGGCAAGAAAATTCGAAATGGGAGAACGAAACGAGAACGGGGAGCGTCTTATAGGACGCCTGTACATGGCACATTTCTTCCATGGAAAATCATTTTCCGAGAAGACGGAGAGCTGTCGGCAGGCATGGCAGTCTCTCAACGGCAGAACTCATGCGTAGATTTGCCATATATTCACCAAAAGGAAAATGCTTCCTTTTCGACACTTCAGTGGTTGCAGGTTTCTGTACAGAATCTGGTCCATCTCTTCTGTGAGAAGACTCAAGCCAGCCATGAACTGGAGAACTGCTGTCATCGCTCAAGAAAAGCGAGACAGGTCGTGTACGACAAGGATGTTGATTTCCTTCCTCATACGACTGTCAGATCAAAGAAAAGCCAACCGATAGCTGCAAGCAGCTCGCCAATGGGCTCACAACTTGTGCTAAACGTATCGCATCATTACAACCACCAAGTAGTTGCTCGAACAGAGTAGGGATTTCTAGTCGATTCTTTTGCAATACAACTGACTAAGCTGATTGTGAAGGGTAGCTGTGGAAGGTTAATCCAAGAAGATCTACCTCGGTATTGGAAGAATAAGGTGCTAGAAGCAGCACATAACAGATTTAGTTCTAAAAAATGCGGTCAGGATCTGCAGGTCTTATGCATCTTTGTCCGCTACAGTGAATGAAGATGGATCAATTACTACAACACTAATATAATATGAAATTCAATAAAAAATTCCATGCCAATCTTTCCCTTTCTACCATTCCTGCTTTCATGTTTCGTTCCAAGTGGTCAACATGAGCTATATAGGAGTCAGATTCCTATTAATTGCTTATTTTGAGGCAATCATTCTTTTCTTTGCGCCACCTTCAAAATACTGAGGAATTTTTTTTGCACTTGATCATGCACAGGAAAGTTGAAAGGCAAATTTACTGCATTCTAAGTATGACTTGACACCCTTACAAAAAACTCATGAACTGTGGGCACCCGCATAAACAAGCCTTAGGAATGTGGATTTGATGTGCCATTTGTTAGCTTTCTCGCGATCCGAAAAATAGCAAACTATGCTTTCCTTCACGTATGTGGATGTTATGGTTGTTCCCTTCGATGCGCAATCAATCTGCTTACACTCTTTATTGTTTGACATGTTCGTCCCATATTCTTTGCGTAATGATGTTAGTAGACATATTGTTTGTAAATACATAAAACTGTTACGTCGATACTGTTTCAATGTTATTTCACTAACATTATGTGATATTTGAGCATGAGTTAAGTAGCAGGGAAATGAAGACTCTTATGGTCAAGTTATATATGACTTCACTCTAATATACTCTCCCTTCTTTCAGCACAGCGAACAGGCGGCAAGAAAAAGTGCAAGCAGTTTTGTACACTCAAAAGAAGAGAGGTCGATAGGGCTGGTAAAACCGAGAAATCGTGCCTTCAATGTTCCATAGGATTATGACTTGGACTCATTAAAATTATGAGGAGTAGGCATTTTGGTAATTTTGAAACCACATTTGGACTTGATGACGCGCACATGAGTACTCCTACCTATTAAACATACAATAGTTTTGCTCTTGTGAATTTGAACGGTATACCTTGTTTTGTAAATACTCTTTATATTATGTTGTAATAACGATAACAAAAATTTTTTACACTCATGCATTTTCCACTAAACGAAGCTTTTCCTTTAAAAATTTTGTGATCATTCGATAGCACAAATCTCGACAATCTAACGTTGTATTTGGTTTTCCAAAAACCATTCCATACGCTGCCACACGTTGCACTGCGCGATCGATGCTGGACAACTCGCATATCCTAGCCGTCAAGTAAAGCGCTGCGAGTGAGAAATCTGATATTATTTTGGCTGTAACAACGCACTAAGAAGCTTTATTTCGAATCCAAGCACATTTTTGATTGTTTAAATTCATGGTAACGAAAGGTTTCAGATGCACTTCGATAGTAAAGCTGAAATTCTATTTCACACTCAAACTTTTCTCCCTGAGCAAATCGTTTCCAGTAAATTTTCAACATTCGTTCAATGACTTATCATGATGATTTCATTAGTAACTATCCTTTTGAGAAACATCTTTTTGTACTGTAGCAGCCGAAAAAGCACTTTGTTTCCCAGGTAATCGATGTGCTGCAAGAATAGCGGCAGACTGGGGCCACGTTGCGAAATCCCATTCACGCATCCAAACGAGGAGTGCGCGCCGAGTGCAAAATCCAATTTTGTTTCGGTCACTAGAGCACAGTGAAAAAATTTTTCTCACATAAACTATGCTCGCCATAGAAATTTTAAGCCCTTAAGCTATCAAATATCAACGTTGAGCTTTTGGAGACGAAATATATTCAACTGGATACGCAAATTTTTGGAACCTTTCCTCTCTTACAAAGAAGATTTTCTTCAAACTTTAAGCAATCATTCGAAAGCTCAAATCTCGACGATTCCAGTCATGTGTCTGGTCTATGAAAAGCTTTTTTATTTATGTTGTAGCAAGATAAATAGTACTGTATTATATTTCACCCTCACTTTACTTTGTTTCCTCGACTCGGTTGGGCACATTTGCGTTAAATTACTGGCAGTCGATCAATGGCACCAAATCTCAGCAATTTTGATGATATTTTTCTCCGAAAAGGCTGACATGGAGCTCCGATAGAGTAAAAAAGATCACTTATACTTGGAGTAAGTAGCTCATCGCTTGAACATTATGACGAGTTCACGGGGTGAAACAGATTAAAGTTTGTACCAATATATCGATAAAACACGGTTATTCTACAACTGATACAGAAAACATGGAGAACTTTTCCAAAAAAAACCTTCAAAGAAATAGTAAAATCGAGCGCTTCTCGGATGGAGCTGTGCGCAGCGATTCCAACTAAATTCCCGAAAAGGTGTATCGTTTATGAGGCGCGCGATTTTCGTTAATTATATGGAATTTCCTCACCGATTCAACTGGTTTCTAGGTTTTCTGTATTAGAACTGTAAAAGAGACTTTGCTCTACCGTAACATAAGTATAACATTTGTTGTTTTGTATTACCCAATAAATCCGCTTTAGTGTTAAAGAGGCAAACTAACTACTTCAAGTGTAAAGCGTGATAATCTTCTTACTCATCAGAGAACTAGGTAAACCTTTTCGAAAGCCAATTTTGGCCAAAAGTGTTGATTTAGGTGACTCTTTCCAAAAACAATTTTTTCCCAAAACTGTCGAGATCTAAGCTATTGAGCGACCACCAGTAATCATCCACTCACACACCTCAAGCGAAAATACAAGCCGAATTGAGTGTGAAACATAATGGTATTTTCGCTGCTATATTGCAATAAAAAAGCACTTTATAAGTCAAACAGTTTTTTAAATCATCAAGATTTAAGTTCCCGACTAAATGAGAGCACGTTAGGTTCAGGTTTTTCCAGCGAGGAAGGTCTCCAAAATCATGTATCCAGATGAATTTATTCCGTCGTGAAAGGATCAACGAAGTTCACATCTGAAGCAGAGAGATCCTCAGGAGTAATATGAAAAAGGTCCCTATGTAAATACGAACAGATGTAGGAAAATGATCGAATCTATGATCTAGTATGATGCGTTGATCTAGTACTGCGAGTAATTTCTTTTGACCACTGCAAATAACAATGTGCGGTTTTTGGGAAGGCGACTTAGACAGTCAACTACAAGAAAGTCATGCTGATACTAGTGCAGTGGGTGTATCGGATAGTTGGTAGCTGAATCTATGGTCGCCCAATATTCCCGTCCACTTCAACGAACTAGGGATAGTTCTTTAGAACGACGTCCCACGCTACTGCAACCTGCCAGTCTATTTCTACGAACTGATCATGAGGATGTTTGAGAAGTGATTATCAATCAGAGGACAATCTATAGCAAGCAGAAAAACGAGGTGTAAGAAAAGACGATGACCGATGGAGTAAAGAAAATCATTGGCTTGTGGTTTTAGATGAGTGTACTGCAACTGCCCGACCTCAAATTTTACCAAAGCAAACACTCACCTATCCATGACTCCAATTTGGGACCAGAAGTCATGGTGAGAGCGTGATTTTGTAAGTCATGAATCACTTATATCTGGCAGATAATGAGAGTGTATTACAGCTACATGGGACACCCTTTACACGCTATGCCAGCCGCTGAAATCGTCATCAAGAATCACAAGGATGCATCTAAGCCAAAACGCATCGTAGGCATTGACTAGTCGATGGTGCAACTCGGCTCAAGGGAAGAGCCTTATTCTCTATGTCAGTACCAAAATCTGTGATGAAAGAGAGTACACCTTCAAGGCGATCATTTACGCAGGCGCGGAAACTAATCCTTGACCAGCCGAGCGTCTTAGAGACGGTGTTGCGATGAATCTAACGACAATCTGCTAAATGATGGGGAACGTCCCTTTACAGACAACTTGTATACGAATATTTCAGTAGCAGAGGCTCTATTTAAATAGCACTTTTTGACCGGGACCTGTAAGAAGAAGACAAAGGTTTTCAGAAGAATTCGTGCAAGAGAATGTGCGCAGGAATCGATGGAAAGAGGTGCAGAACCAGAGTGGTGTAACAGTGCGTAGTGAATGGCTAAAAGAGATGGTAGAATGGTTTTGACAGCGCACGGCTCAGCCATGAATCAGTAGGCGAGAGTTTGAGAAATCAAAGATAATACGTATGCATCGCAAATCTACCACGACTTCCTGCGTAAAATTAAACTCAGATAGCTCAAGATAGCCGTGTGAAGTGACTATATGGGGATCGACGCTCCTACTCATCCGACATCCAGCTGCGTTCTCAAAGAGTCATCAATCATACCACGACGACGTAGGCGTCCTCCTGAATGCTATCGGATGCTCGCAGAAGTTGGATAACCAAAGAAATCAGGGAAGTTTTTATGAGATGTAACACTGTAGGTAGCAAATGTGATGAGAATGCTTACATATTTTTCCTCTAAACTGTACTTCTAAAAGGGCCAGGTAATTCACACAGGAATTGTATCTTCTAGGCATGAGTATCATATTGTCCACTGTAGTCTGTAATGGTTACAGATAGGTTTTTTTTAAGGTAAGGGGAGTGTTATTTGTATTTGACATAGCACTTTATTTGAACCATCATCACGATGTTCTTTTTTTTCACTGCGCCGATCCCAGTACTTCCAATATTCAATCCGATCTTCGTCTCCTTCTTGAACGGCGCAAAATACTGGTTGACCGAGTCTCCTTGCAATCTGGCGGATAGCATGGCCGTGGCATCCCATACGGCGCTCTTGCTGACTGCCAGAAAGAGTTAGGGGTTGAGCACGTCTCCACGCGTATGGCAAACCTCCCAAGGAAGTTTTGCTATCTTTTCGGGAATTACATGATAATTTAGGCAACGCATATGGTCCATGACTCTAAAGAGCAAGTGGTGTCGCAGAGGTTCGAGGACCTTAAACAGAAAATGGTGCAAGTGGCAAGGGCGGCACCCAGCTGTCACCAACCTCAACACTCAGTTCGATCGTGGGGCATTATTCGAACGGCCGCTTGACTTCATCCGGATCACCTCACTGCAAATCGTAATTGATCCATTATTGCTCTCCACACAATCTCGTTATTAACTAATCGCTATCATAAAGTTGCGTTCATGCAGCTGACTGTCAGACGAACTCAATAAAATTGTGAGCGGAACATAGCGCTTCCGTGGCAGAGCAAACTCACTTAAGCTATGCTCGGCCCACCACTGCGGTTTAGGGATTCGGCCTATAATCAGTAGTGACCCCACTGCTAACACTAAATTTTCACCCACTGGAGTCCACCATTGGCTTGTTATTTCGGGGCGATTATAACAACCGAAACGGGTTCCGCCGCCTAGTCATGCTCCGCAGTTACAACATCTTCACTCACAATAACACCGCCAGCTACAATAACATCATCACGTACTATAACACCGTCAGCCACGATAAACCACTTACCATAACATTGTCAGTCATAATAACATTCATAGTATCGTCACATGACGATACTTCTCATCAGTCGTCACTCACATTAATTTAGGCATATTTTCGAATAACGATATGTTGTTATCAAGTATATATTATTTTTGTGTTCTTGTTGTAATGATACATGTATAATGTTGGTTGTTTGGTATAACCCATATGAAGAATTTAAACTTTGCGCTCTTGTCCGTTGAGAGACACAAGTTGGCAGCTGATCAAAAAAACAAGACCGCCGAACCTTCTCCACAACGCGCGTCGCAACGAGCATCACAACCACTCGGCCACGGCGCCCCCGTTAATTGTATTAAAATGTACAAAATGGTTAAATAATGTACAATGTACAGATCAGTTATTTTTGTTTGATGTTGTTATAATAAATGGAGGCGCCGTGACCGAGTGGCCGTGATGTTGATCGCGGCGCACATGTAGTCGAGTTCCATACCTCAACCCTCTCCGACAATCAACAACAACGCCTTATGAGGAGCTATAGCTAGACTATCCTCAAGATTGCAAGGACGCTCGCCTAGCCATTCTGCGACAACGAAGAACACGAAAAACGAAGTGAATGTTAGAAGTTGCTGGTATAACCACATAGAAAAAAACGCTGTGAAGATGGATCAATAAAGTGTCTGAAAGTGATATGACAAATGGTTGATTGCAGAGGAAATATATTGAGTAAGACGTTTATAATAATAGCGTTATGTAAAACATGATTTAGAAACGCGCATTTTTTCGAAGAGTTGGAATGCACTTTCACAGAGGTGTAGCCTTCGTATTGAAAATTGACGATTTCTAAGACAACTGAGCGCGCTTTGAACTAGATTTGCGTTTACAGAAATTTCTTTAATGAAAATCACCGTGCCTTTCTGTAGTGACGAGGCGTTTTGTAGAATCAAAATCCTACTATAAGCATAGTAAATTTGCGTTGAGGTTGAAAGGGTGGGCTGACTGCAGTGAAAGCAGGATGTTACCTTTTTTGACAATGGCACAATCAAAA
>JAHQIW010004976.1:0-104940 GCA_019055375.1 Parelaphostrongylus tenuis
ACTCGGCTGACCCCCTTCTGATCAGCAAAATCTCTTTATCCACCAGCCAAGAAAAGAAGCTGTGTAAATCTTCATTCAAAAATCGGCTTCCGAGCTGACAAGACAACTAGCGACTAGCTGCGTTGTTCACGGACATCTCTCACCAACCACTCGTACGCCCTGCATAGCCCCCCCCCCCCCAGGCGATTGGGGTTGGCACGTTAAACGAGAAAAATAGACACCATTACAGACATCCCAGCACCTTTATCCGCGTTTTTGTTTGGCTAGATTTCTTTTTAGAATGGTATTTATGTTTTGTTTAGCCTTCTTTCTTTTTTTGCACACTCCCCCCTTCCCTTCCCCAAGAATGATTGATGGGAATTCATATGATAATTAAAATATCTATGATTTGAGATAGAATGGTGAGAAGTTATTAACTTTAATTTAAGAATTTTCATTGTTAGTGATATTGAGAGGAGTATTAGTTTGGTAATAATTATATTTTGTAGGTGATAAATTAGACTGTTTCTCTCCGATTTAGAAAAATTAAAAAGTGAAAGGGAATTTTAGCAATGAAATTTTAAGTATTTGATAAAATGGAGCGAGGTGGAATTAAGGTAAATCAATAAGAAAATGTATTGTTGGTGTTTCTTTTTTCTCTGCGTTTTCTTTTTTGAGTTGGTGTTCTGTTGGTTATTTGTTTTCTTTGGAGGGTTTTTGTTTTTTTGGGGTTTTGTTTTTGTTTTTCTGTGTTTTTGTGTTTGACACGACCGTGTTCTTATTGTCTTTCGTTTGTTTTTTTTTTTTTTTTTTCTTTTTTTTTGGTAGTTTTTAGTTTTTTTTGCTTTGTGTGTTTTTCTTTTTTTGTCGCGTAGTTTCGTGTTGATCGGTGAGCTTGGTGTTGGGGGTTGCTGGTTCTTTGTTTGGTGTCTGTCTTTTTTATTGGCTTGTCGCCCCCACTGGGGTATTTTTTTTGTTGCAGTTTGGTTGTTTTCTGTGTGATCGGCATACTTTTTTTTTGTAGTTCCTCTATGTTTTTTGCTGTGCTATTCGCGTTTGCTTAGACTTTTTTTTTTTATTATTTTCCTCTCTTTTTTTTTGTCTTTTTTTTGCTTTTTTCTTCTTTTTTTTTTTTTGACTTCGTCTTTTTTTTCTCTTGCTTTTTGGTTTCTTTTTTTTTATCGTTTTATTTTTATTTCTCTTTCCCTTTTCTTTTTTTACATTTGATTTTTTTGTTTTCCTTCTCCTCTTTCTCTTGATTTTTTCTCTCTTTTGTCTGGGGGCATTTTTTTCTTCTTGTTGGTTTCTTTTTTTGATTTTTCTATCTTTTTTTTTTTGTCTTTTTTTTTTTTTTTTTATTGTTGTTTTTCTTTTTCTTTTATGACTTTTTTATTGATGAAAAAATTAAATTTAATTGAAATTCGATGATTTGGGACGAATTTGCTATTCTTTGATGTGGAAGGACAAATTGAATTTTTTCGGGATAGATTTGACCTGAGTTTTGACTGTTTTTGGATTTGAACATGTTTTCGTATTGAAGAGTGGCTGTCTTTCTCGAAGCATTTTCTGAGTATTTTTGATTAAAAATTCATTGAATGTGATTATTAAAATAATGAAATGGAATTGAAAAAATGTTCGAATTAAAAAATAAAATTGATATTTTGATGAAAAATGAAAATTGTTAATTAATGGATGAAAATTGTTTAAATTATCGAAATTGGATTTGTGTGTATATATTGTATAATATTTTCTATATTTGAGCTATGTTGGGCCTTTTGTCTGTTTTCTTGTTTTTTTTTTTTGTTTTTATTTTTTTTTTTTTGGGTGTTTTTTTACTGCTTATCTAAACTTGTGTATGTATATTTTTGTCTCCACACAACCCTACCCAATACCTTTACCCCACTTCTTGGTTTCAAAGAGTTACTTTATCACTAACTGGAGAAATCTTCTACTGACTTATCTATATCGTTGCTTTTTTTTATTGGGATATGAAATTTAGTTTTTTTTTTTTTTATAACTTTGTTCTTTTTATTTTTTACTTTTTTGTTTTATTTTCTCTTTTTTTTTTTATTTTTTTTTGTTTATTGTTTACTTTTTTTGCAAGCCTTTTTTTTTTTAATTTTTTATCTCTAGATTTTTTTTTTATGTACCCACTTGCGTACCTTATCTTTTTTTTATTCGCTATTTTTTTTTTTTTTTTTTATTTTTTTTTTTTTTTTTGTTGCTCTAAATTTTCTTTTTTTTTATTTCTTATAATTGTGTCATTATTTTAGTCTTATTTTTACTTTTTTTGGTTTTTTTTACATTTCCTTATTCCTTTTACTCTTTTTTTTTTTTTTTTTTGCTTTGTTCTTACATTATCTTACATTTGTGGAAACCTTTGGACATCTAAAAGCCTTATCATGTAGCAAACTTGGGTCAGCAAGTGAGCACAGCGCTTTATAATCAACACGAAATCTGGGTGCTTTAGATAGACATTGAATGTTCTGTACAATTCGAAGAACAGATTCTTTAGTGGAAATGGTGACGGGTAGCGCGATAGTGGTGTTGTCGTTCATGACGAGTACAGAGCTATTTGGATCTCAGTGGAATCTTCATGTCTTTCATCTCTCCAACATTGTAAAATTATTACTGCACTGCATGGAAGCTCTGCTCACATTTTTTTTCACCCTTCTAACCAGTAACAGCCTCTCCAAAAAAAAAGTGTGGCTGAAAAGCTGGTTTAAAATAGTTAACTCTTTGCGCTGTGATCTCCACACGAAACTAGCGCATAGGCAGAGCTCTTTCTTTAGACTATCAGTAACCATAAAATAGAGCAGTGCTTCCTGATGCCAATTCTGTACTTGCATACTGAAAAAACCTGTCTCTCTGCAACGAAGCAGGTGAAATAAGTTGAATTCGATGTGGAAGCAAAGTGGCTTTGGCCAATTCACTTGCCGGTGCGTGAGGTGGCCACTTTTGATGACGCAATGGTCATCGGTATTTGGGGCATATGAACGCGCAGAGAAGTATCGTGTTAGCAGTGAAGGTAGTCACCTCACGCACCAGCACGTGAACTGGACAAGGACACCTTGCTCCCACATGCGAATTCAACTTATTTTGCCTGATGTGTTGCACGAAAACGGTTGCTTTAGGATATAGGCGCAATGCTTGAATCAGCAAGGATTACCCTGTCGAATGATTACTAACAGTCCAAGAACGAGCTCTGCCCACCGGAAATATGGGCGTATACAACGCGAAAAATCTAAGCCTGTGGCAGCGTCAAAGAAAAGCTTTTTTGAAAGCCGGCGACGTAGGGCTGTCGCCTGAAGTCTCTGCTTTCGAATGTTTACTAGCAGTTCTACGAGAAATTGCTGCCGAGCGAGTGAGGTTGGTTTTTCATTTGCCCTCTCATGTAAAATAGAACCTTTCTTTGCATTTGGTAACTACCTCTAAGCATACGCTGATAACCAATGTAAAGCAGTATTCTTACTTTAATCTAAGGTAGTGGGCTGTTGTCAGAGAGTCCTGCTAAACTGACTGCGCAAGGATGAGAGGCTTGTTATGTTTGTAGCGGTGCCGAATCAGAGCCTTACTGGTGATAATTGGTATAAATAAAACTGCATTTTCCACATTTTGAGTTCATCTTCTCCAACTTTTCCACTTCACTACTCTTCGTTGAAATGGCGGCTTGTCTCGAGATTTCTTTCTGACTATTATCTTATTCATTTTATTCCTATCCCAAATCGTAACGGCCGTAACACTTCCACTCGCCATTTAAATGAAATCGACTACCGCAAACACATATCTGGATCTCGTTGACAACTCATGCGAGCCCCAGTTTTTGGGTGATTATCCTCTCGCATTTTTAAGAATGAGAGGGCATGCTGTTCCAAACACTGCTCTATAACAAGCAGAGAATCAATGCCGAATTGTGCGAGGAAAAATCCGGCAGTTTTCTGCAGCAGTGTGAAAAATGCGTCCAATTTGGCCCTGCGTCGCTCCTTTGCCGTTATAGCGCCAGACCTCATATTGCAAAGTCGACCTGCCACGCGCTGAGGAAACTGGGCTGGGCCGCGGTGTCACATTTACCATATAATTTTGATATTGCTCCAATGGTTTATCATCTCTTACTCTCTCTGAATCAGTAACTGCGAGAGAGAAAATTTACATACTGCAACTAGCTCAAAATTAACCTCATCGAATTCTTCGATCCTTTACCTCATTTTGTAGAGAATAAGCTTCCAATCTCTGCCCGATAAACGATTGCTTATAGCTGATCATGGTATTTAGTGATTATATTGTTAACAAACTGATTTTCCAAAGTAAATCACAATCAAATTAACAGGAGTATCGTATTAAAATGCGAAAGAAATTATGTTGCAGCCCCATGCACCACCCTTTGAAGTGAAATGCTAATCTTGCGACCATTCAAAGCCTGGACAATGCACTCCAACTTTTAGGGGTCATTTCAATCGCTAACATTTCCATTTCTACTGTTTCTGACTTACGTATTCTAACTATACCCATAATGTCTTGTAGTCCCATTTGTTCTGTGCGTCTAATCATTAACGAAATTTGGGAGACTTCATCAAATGTGGTTACTTACTGTCCACAGCACCAACGAATCTCATCAGGCGCATTTATCTAGTACAAATCTTTCCTTAATACCACTCAGGTAACCAAACTTTTTCGGGATTTGGGTTTATCGTCAGATAAACAAAAAGCATTGAGAGTCATGTACTGACTATTCTATTCGGTTATTTGCAGCATTTCCATAGTAAGCGCTCTGGAAAGAATATCCAATCATACATCTGGACGAACGCAATAAATTGCAGAGCAGTGGAATCCAAAAATAGAGGAGGATGATAATTTCGGGAAATATATAATTTTATTCAGGAAGTAAAATTGACATGGAAGCTCTTAATAGACTGTAAAATTAAATGATTTTTGTGTTAATAATCAGATTATTTAGGTAAAGGAAAAACGTAGGGTTCATTTTGGTTACCCGGAGACAAATGGATACTCGACTTCATTCGCTGGGCAAGCATTTCTCGTCGGTGTGCCAGTGATCATTCGAAAGCTTGAACTCTGGCTAAAGTTGTACATAGCTGTTTTCCGAAAGGAACCTTTTACATCACACCATCATGCAAAATAAAATTATGATCCACACCCGCCGCGCATCTTCATTTCTATCACCCGTTTAAGTCGCTGGAAGCAAGGAAGGCATATGAACGTGTAGAAAAATTTTGTAATAGCCGAGTCATACGTTCATTCCGGAGCTTCTTCCAAAGATGATAAAAAAATTCCCAATTCAATAACCTGCTGCACCCAACGTGCCTAACGCGTCTGAGCATCGATCGGGCACATCACCCCCTTCATCCACCCATAGATTGGATTAGCCGGTAAACAAACCCGAATTCGAATGGCTCGTCTCATTTCCTCTGCTACACTGCAGTGCAGTCTGAAAAAGAGCTCTGTACGACGACAAGGGAAACACAAATGTTTCTTTCTCCTGCATCGCTATCAAAGGAGCTTTTCCAAAACCTAAACAAATTTTTGAGCTTTTCGAGACTAGCGTTATAGAAATTTGCTAACACACTAAAGAAGGAGTTCTTTCCAACGAAATATAAGCGAGACAAGAAAAAAATGTGTGTTCGTGTGGAACATAATTATATTGAATTTTGCAACGCTGCAAAAGCGTATCTCGGAAAGACGGCCATTTATTGCGCTAGTGAGAGATTTAAGCCTGTGAACGATCACTAACACTTTTGTGAAAAATTCTCTTTCATTGGATAAGGTCAAATATTCATTTGCTCTCGTATAGAAAGAAAGATCAGCGTTGAGTGGATTGTTGTAAAATAACCCTTTTCAGTCGTAAATGTTGCTCCTCTTCTTTATTTCGAATCACTTTGTATGGCTACTAAAAATTTTTCAAGTTATGATATTTCACGATCTAATTGTTGATATATTTTGACTACTCCGTCTCACTTAAGGCATCGGTTTTAATGCATATGGCAGTGTAATAATAACTTCCAACATTAGGCTGGCATTCATCAACTCTTAGTGAATTTGGTGCTCGAGATGAAGCCAATAAAATTTATGGACCTTTAATCTCGCTTTAATTTTTGATCATGTTGTGCATAGCTGACAGAGTTCTAAGCTTTAATCTGCTATTCCATTGAATAAGTTCCTCTTCCCGGAGATCGATGGCAAATCTGAAAGTGAACTGTCGCGTAAATCCACTGAAATCTTTTTCTTTGAAATGATTTAATGTAAAAACACAACTTATGACCATTCATAGTATACATCACAGTGGTGGCAGTGCCTCATCAGCGCATTTAAAATTGGAACAGTTCGTATGAGAAATAGAATACAGTCTGACAAATAAATAAGCAATTTCTCATAGTTTTGTAACACCTGCTAAAAATCATTTGGTCTGAATCCACTGGTATTTGCTGACATGGTTTTACTTGCCTAACTCTAATAGGAGAGAAGATGAGAGATACACTAGTAAGTGTCCATTATTTCGTCGATGTTGACCATATAACTTCCGTCTAACATAAGCGGTTGAATCTTTTGCGAAAGTGTGGTCTTTCAATACACGAAATGTCCTGAAGAATGCTTAGACGAAGAGAGTATATTGAGTATAGAGAACTTTGAGCTATGCGACTTAGAAGAGTATCTTTGAAACGTTTTTAAGTTTTCAAAATTGAAACGGGATTCCATGATAACAAGTCGCCAAAGAAATGACGCTATTACCATAAGCGACATAGCAACAAAACAGATATCATAAACAAAATCAAACTTTTCCTGCAAACTCATTGGTATCTAACATTTAACAAAGCGCAGCCATTCGTTGAGTGAATGCGACGAATGCATAGAGGGCAAACTGTACAGATTATCTTCATAAAGATTATCGATATGTGAATGATCGACTTTTATTGCGAGTACATCAGAAATACGTCACGGCTGCATTTTACTAGTTCTGTACTGAAATGAATAAGCTCAGGCCACATTGTCCCGCGGGCTCGAGATTACACACTAAATGTGATGAAGTGCACGGTCAGTGACAGATCTGAATTCGATTAAGTCGCCAATGGAGCAATGTGATGAAGGTTCAGTGGTCTTCTTGCATTGATCTGCTGCCAACTCGTGTCTCGCAACTGACAAGAGCGCAAAGTTCAAATTCTATATATTGATTATAGGATGGAACCAAACAATGGCATGGTACCAAACAATCTCTTGGAACCAGACAACCTATAATATACATGTATCACTATAATAAGAATACAATAATAATATGCACATGATTACGACATATCGTTATGCGAACATATGCCTAAGCCAATATGAATGATGTATTGATGAGACGCATCGTCATCTGACCATCCTGCGAATGTTATCGTAAGCGACAGTGCTATGGTAAGTGGTGTTGTCATAAGTGATGATATTATTGTAAGCGACAATGTTACTGTAAGTGACAATGTTATTGTAAATGACGATGTTGTTGTAACTGATGGAGCATGACTAGGCAGCGGAGCCCGTTTGGGTTGTTATCTCGTCAGTGGGTGAACATATAGTGTGTTAGCAGTGGAGTCATTACTGATCACATATGGGCAGAATCTCTTAACCGTGGTGGTAGGCCAAGCATAGCCTAAGATAGTTCACTCCGCCATGGAAGCGCTATGCACCGCTCACAATTCTATTGAGTTCCTTTAACAATTATATTAGCACAACCTTATGATAGTAATTAGGTACACGACGACGAGATTGTGTGAACAAAGCAATAATGGATCGATTACAATTTGAGGTCAGGTGGTCTGGATGAAGACCACTTGGACCGTCTCTGTCTAAGGTTCTCGAAGCTCTGCAATACTACTTGCTCTCTAAGGTCAATAACCGTCTGCGTTGTCTAAATTATCATTTCATTCAAAAGATCGACTGTTTTTGAAACCCCGCAAAAAACATTCAATATAATTCCAAAAAGAATGATTCAAGCTCAAAAACGAGATTGTTACGCCAGGGTCATACACCGGTGTTTCGGAGGTACGTCCTCCTCGTCAGTGACCCCCACCCCACATTCAGCCCTGCATTGAAGCAAGGAGGGAGGCGTATGTGGTGATGGAACAGTGTACAATGACACTGGTCCATCACCACCCCTCAGTCGATGGATTTTTTGCTGTTAGATCAAAACTAAATCAAAAGATCGACTGTTTTTGAAACCCCGCAAAAAACATTCAATATAATTCCAAAAAAGAATGATTCAAGCTCAAAAACGAGGTTGTTACGCCAGGGTCATACACGAGGACGTACCTCCGAAACACCGGTGTATGACCCTGGCGTAACAACCTCGTTTTTGAGCTTAAATCATTCTTTTTTGGAATTATATCATTTCATTCTCGAAAAGATAGCAAAGCTCCATGGGGAGGTTTGCTATACTAACAATTATTCAACACCGATGGAACCTGATCTACGTGACCAATACATCGAAATCGGTCTTCTCATCCAACATCAACATGTCACTATTTGAAAATCACCACACATAGCATTCAGTTAAGTGTACAAGATTTCAGCAACTTGACTGGAAAATTTCTTTGCGCTTTATGAAGTCTTTCAACCCACTCCAAAAAGTGCGCGGGCGGTCGCATAACGAGAGGGTGATTTTTCGCTACAATTGCTCGGCACGAAACAAACATATTCCTATTTGGGTAGTGCTTTACGGCTATCTAGCGCACCTTGACGTCTTCCTTCAACATACCTAGAAACCGCCATTTTCAAAGCGATGGCCGTTGTAAAACAAGCTGATAGCGTATTTCAACCAGATTTCTTTTTTAATTGTAGAGATTTCTTGCACTGTAGAACTACAGCGAAAATCAATTAGCAGATTTGAAAAGGAAGCACCGAGAAAGGTCAGCGAACTTGCTTGTTGCGAATGAAGTACACTAGAATATCTCCTTCTAAGGTTTTTATAGATGTATCGACCCAGAAGAATTGAATCACAGGGATCAAATCGGTCATTATGTCCAACCCATATTGTCGTTGTCAAAACGACAACTGGTGGGTCACCATTTCATGATTCAGATACCTGTGTACTATATTCAATAACTCAATAATGTGGTAGAATAGTCTTTCAACTACATCTCTGTCCTAGCTTTTTATTTACTCAATGTATTTCAATTATAGTGGCTTTTTTTTATGTGTCTATAATCTCTGCGTTATATGTGACATGCTATGAAGAAGTGTATTTGGGCATTCAGCCTTCCAGAGAACATAGTTTCAACTGATTTGATGTTGAGGCTGTAAGGGAGAGATAAGAACGTTCCACACCTGTAGCCAAGTGTTCAATTGTAACAAATATCAATGACGGGACCGAGATTGTTGAGTGTACATATCAGCTGGCAGTCTTGGGCATTATTAATTAGCTTTGAAATAAACTCATGATTACATCTACTTATTCTTGGGTAGTCATTTGGTCGGCTTACTTTTTCTATCCCGTGATTTTTTTTGCTCACTGTTCACAATCCATACTTTCCATACCTCATCTGAGATTGGTGCATTTATGTACAAAATGATTTTGAGCATATGTGATTTATGCGTAATTTGTAATATTCAACGCTTCAGAAAATATAATTCGACTAATAGGGATACTTTTAGAGTATGAATAGAGTAAGCATGAGCGTATAATTCGAGATACTCCTCCTCAGAAAAAAAGCGTGCATCTAGACGAGAACGAAGACGAAGACCACAAGGAGGACAAACGAACGTGGATAATCTACTTGAAATATCGGCCTTGGAAAAGAAGTCAAAACGTTAGCCTGATAAATACACTTTTAGTGATTTTGCGATATTGCTCTAGTAAGCAAAGAATGCATGATCGAGATATTTGATAATTGAGTTGAGAACTATCAAGTCGAAATCGTGCAACCCTTCAAGCTCATCCAGTAAAAAAATTGGGCTTCCACAATTTGGATTTCATTTGACGATTGATAAACATTGAGTGAACAGATTCTAACATATTTTCAGAATTTCAAGACACTACGGTGTTATCATCCTACACGGTCTTGGCAGATCTGGTGTACCGCTGCATCATAACCTGAAGAACATAGTAAGAATTGCTCAGCACCTTTGATTTCACGAACGAGTTTCTTTGTGAGTAAACTCTTTTATCGATCTGTCTTTTATGATAAAATATCAGTAGTCTTTCAGTCAACGGCAGATATATTGAGTAATACAAGGCGGTCAAGAATTTTGGCATATAAAGAGCTTGGCGGCAAAGTATCAACAAGTGAAAATCATCGTCGGACACGTGCTTCAATATTGGAAATAGTCAAAAGTGCCGGAATGTAAGTGAATTGCTATCATACCTTTTTGATATATCTAAACGTTCAATCTCATTTTTGAAAATAAGAAACGCTTATAGAAATGAAGGCCATTCAAAAGAAGCAGTAGAAGAGGAAGAAAAAGATGAAGAAGAAAAATGGAGAAAGAAGATAGACAGTTAACTGTGCAGACCGCCCTCTATATTTTTTGATGCAGAACTTTTTTCCCTTACGTGCCTATCTAAATAGTGCACCCCACAATTGTGTATAGATTTACGACCGGATTATAAGATTTTTCGTGTTCTTCAATCCAATAATTCCCTTTTCTGAATTATCTAAATGGTTAGTTTCTTTGATTATGATAAGCTCTGAGAAATGCTTCACTGTTGTATAAGCATCCAACTGTTGGAGAAATTTTGCCGCATCTGTTGAAACATTGCCGTACGCTCAGCTCTTCTAGATACTAAAATACAACGCAACATATTGCTTTTGTATGTCCAAAAAATCTCTTTCGTTCTAAAAAGTATCATCATGGAAAAGTGTTTGGGTAACAGGAATCCCAGCAAAACATTTTCGCTCCCAGTTCATTTATTGCTTTCATACTGTTGATTAGCATTTTTTATTCCATACTTTTATTGAACCCTTTAGCATCATCCTCCCCACCACTGATATACAAACTATGTTTCGTTATTGGCAGGGAATAGTGGGAGCAGCTCAGTGTCTTCGGTGATATAATTGTGGCACGCTGTTAGTAAAGGTGAAACGCGGATTGAGCTTCCGCTTGAAGCTCATAGTCTTATATATCACTCAACATCTTTGTATAATAATCTATTTTATTCAAACTACGAGTGTTCTTAGCCCTCATTTAGGGATCTCTATACGCTGTCAATCTGTTTATTGCATAAATGTTTATCTTGAAAGATCCCACGTCCAATAAATTTAATTTCCAGTTACGATTCAATATCAGACGTCTCGTGTGAGGCAAACAAGGGCGACTAATACCATTGCTCTAGAGGTAAGTTATCTTAATTGTTTACTACGCATAGATTGGCGCCAGGCAAGGAGCAGTTGAGATTACAGAAGAGCAGTGAGTTATCAAGACTTTTGTTTTGCAAAATAATTTTCCTTTGCTACATACAGATACCTCCACTTTTATCTAATATACGTCGCCTTCATGGCACCGATGTTTTTTAGGAGGATTCTGTGCAACTTTTTTTGCTACTGCGAGAAGAGTGCGTAAGAGTCGAACTGCAGAAAAAATTGCTTCGGTGACAAGAAGAAAAGTAGTTTCCATGGCATGTGGTAGACGTGTTTTTATCCAGTTCAAATCTCGTCTTGTGCAATTTGAGATCTTATCTTACTTCACCGGTCGACTGTTGATACTTGTAACGCGGTGGATAAAGATGATTCACAATAGACATATCAATCTCTATTTCGGGCACACATAACAAGTTCACGAAATCTTTCATTTATCCGAGTTCGAGAAAATGGTATAGAACTTGCCTAGTACGGCAGTCGTGCTGGTGTGATACATCTGTTAACCACTATGAGCCACTGTAAAGGCTAGACATGTATTCAGTGAATTTTGACAATGATCAATCCTCAACGAGCGGCTATAGAAATCAATGCACGCTTAGAGAATCGCCCAATTTTCGTTGTTTGATTCAGCTTTTTTTTTATTCGTGTAGCAAAAAATTTCCGAATTCTTCTGATGTTTTGATATAACGCGCTTTACTTAATCGTTCTTATGCTTTTAGTTCAGTTATAAGTGTATTCTGTACAGAAAAACCATCGTTTAGTATGCAATCGTACTGGATTTGGCATCCAATCAATTGTATTGCATTGTACAAGGGGGATCACAAGGAAAACTTCTGTTTTGTTCTTCTCTAGTTTTATGCAAGACCCAAGAGTCATTATGGTGAATGAAAATTGGAAAATAACTTGTAATCTATCGAAAATTATTATGCATGTTGTATTGGATACTTGTTTATTGCAAACTCTCACTATTACTATGTTTATATCAATTATTCGTTCAAAACCCCTATTTAGAGTGGAGGTGCGCAAGAAGAGGTTGAGTATTTATAAATAGTGGAGGATTCTGAGCAGCAAGGGACAAACGTGTTTGGATAAAAAGGCTTAGAACATCTCTATTATGCAAACTATTGGTCAGATATATGTGTATCCAGAGAAATATTCCCGGTACTTTCCATTAAGAACCCATCTTCAAAATAAGGTATTTTTATAGCTTTTCAAGTTTTAGTGATTATTTATCACCTTGAATATTGGGGATCTGAAGGACGCGTTTTATTTTTCGAAAAGTTTCTGCATTATGCTGTAAATGCGATGTAAAATTTTTTCTACTTGCATGTTAGACGGCGACGAATTTTGGAGACGATCTTACTCCCTGGACAGAAACTTTCCACAGGAGTGTTTGCAGTCATTCCAAGACTTAAATCTCTGTCTCAACTTTGGAAATCACTGATTATCCGAAACACTCTTTCATAACGCTGTAGCATCCAGAATAAAATTTTGTTCTTCAGTCTCATTTCGCCTCAATTTTTACCACGCGTATAAGTAGCTGTAAGCACTACAGCCATGTCAGCATGTAGACAGTTTTCCGTATCGCCAGAATCTACGTTTCAATTGAAATTTGTGGTGATGTAGTGAAAAAATCTCTTGCAGAATAAGAATTATTGTAAAGCAATCGGTCGTTCCCCACCGGCCCTGTCCTCCCGCCTCGTGAATTGGCATGTGAGCAAAATCGCGACATGGTTTATAGCCGACTGAAATGTGAAGGGAAGCTACGGTAGATAATTGATAGCAAGGTAACTGCCTGATCTGCCGCGTAACTCGACAGTGATCCACCGCATTATGCATTAGAACGGCAGCAACTACTGCTATTTTATTGAAGATTCTCTCACCACATCGGCGGAAACTGTAGATAGAAACCCATGATTCTGATAGAAAGGAAAATTCTGTACACGCTGGTATGCTTTGCGTGCATCTAGCGATTTACACTTCTAGTAAAAATGGACGCAGAAGGACAGTGAGAAGCAAATTTTTTCTGGGTGCCACAGCGTTTTGAAAGGTTACAAAAAGTCAGCGATGTGTAATGTAGCCAAAGATTCAAGCCCTCGAATGACTGCATACATTCTTATGAAAAGTCTCTGCGGGGCGAATGAGACTCGTTCAAGTATTAGTCTACACCTAACATACAAGTACCAAATTTTCTTTCATACTCATGCATCGGCGGGGCATAGGTATTCATTCCGACTTCCAATAACCATGTAATAGCACAAATCTCAACGATCTCAATGGCAAAGTGGTTTTTCATAAGGGCGTTATGTTTTTGAGAGATTGAGAAGAGCATCTAAACGGCTAATGTTTATTTGGAACTTCACGAGGTTGGTATTTTTTTCCCGATCCATTGTCCTTCTTTTCGGTTGACGGACTTTTTGGTTACTTGTGGCTGGCGTTTCGAGAATTACATCGTCTTCAGAGCCGCGTAATCTAGTCCAGGGACTCTTCCTTTATATTATATAAAATGTCGCTACAAATAGACATAGATACATCTAGCATTCTTTTCCAAAGATTTCTATCCAGATACTGAACACAGTGACGTTCTTTATAGTCGCATTTTTCAAAAAGTGGAAACAATTGGTTATGTGCGTTCTGCGGACAAATGCGTAGTGAACGCATTTGAATGTTTGGTATCTGGTGCGAATCATTTGATAAGCAGCACATTTCATGCAATTTCTAGCGTTTACTTAAACAGGGACCCCTTAGTCTTTTATTTTTTTGAGTTTTTATCACTTTTTTTAAGTTATTGAATTTAACATTGAGGGCAGTGTCGATCGTGCAGCGCAATTTACATATGGCTTGAGGTGCGCGCCGAGTGTAAAACTCAATACTCTTCTACCTGTGACGACGCACTAAGAAGTCCTTCGCAAAAACTAAATATATGTCCGAAATTTTCAAGATTTGCGCTATCGAAAGAGGGTGAAAGCCTAAGTGAAAAGCCCTGTCTAACGAAAATTACTCAGATGTGCAACACAGTTTTGTTCTTGTTGCTACAGCTTGCAAAGAGATTTTTTCAAAAAGCAAGCGTAAAATTGGAATCCTCACGAATTGAGCTATTAAATGGTCATCGAGCGACGTTGGTTTGATGCCGATGTTACTATATAAATGCACACGCCTTTGAAAAGCGAATTGCAATCTTGATTTTAGTGCTGCAGCGCAATAATGGAATTCGGGCACTGTTAGATTTGTCGAGATTTGCGTTATCGAAGAATTGCCAAATTTTTTGGGAAAAAACTTTGCTCATCGAAAGATGCTTGAGTGTTAAATAGCATTTTCTTTCACTGTTACAGTGTATTATGAAGACCAATCAAAAATCAATAAAAGCTTTTCAAATTTTTAAGATTTATTATATCGAATAACTAATTAAATGTCTAGAAAGATTGAAAAATGCGTTTTTTGAATATGGGTGCTGATAGGGGAAGTACGTATCATATGCAACGATGAACGCGCGCTCTTCGTGCACGACACACCAAGCTGATCTGAATTACCAATGACGAAGAGTTTGCATTTTTGTTTAGTTGTTGTAAACGTGCTTTCAAGGTAAGTTCAAGACAGGCGATACAAATGCACAATAAAAGTTGCGTTTGCTTATTTCTATACAAGGGCGTGGCATTATCGCCGAAAAATGAAGGAATTCAAGAGAAGTAATTACTCTTTATATCAAAAGCTTTTGTGATAGGCTCATTCGCGATATTTTATTCTTTATGTAACGATAAAATACCTCTGACTTATAAACTGCACCTATAACTATAATAAATAACTATAACTATAACTATAACCCTAATAAACCACCTGCGAAGTCCAAGCGGCTGGGCAACATTTTCGACGTAAAATGTGATCTTCTTTTCGCTCTTACAGCGTTCTATAATAACCTTTCAAAAAATTATTTATATTTTTGAACTCCGGAAATTTGGGCCATTTTATAAATAATAAAACTTTAGTAAAGAGCCGTATCGACACAGCCGAGCAATTTAAGAAAATTGAGTGCAAAAGTTTATGTTATTTTCCCTGCTACAAACTGATAGAAAGTCCGTTTCTGAAACTGAACAGATCATTGAAACTGAAGAAATTTATGCGTTTAAACGATAACCAAAAATCTAAGAGAAGCTTGTAGCCAGCGAGGAAGGCCTTCAAATAATCATGTACCTCGGATGGTACACGTCGTTCCTAAGAGATTAAACGCGGGTGAGTATACAGAAAAGTCGTTTTGCGCTCAGTGCACCCGAATTCTACGTATACTGACTTTTCTATTCATGTAGTGGACGTATTTTAGGCGACTGTGTTGTGGGTAGACTAATCTTTGCACTCTGAAAAAGGCAACTTTGCCTGAACGTTAAAGTGTCGAATAAATTTCATCACATCGTTTTCGGTGTACAGGTATAAAACTGCGAATTGGCAGTTTCACCTTTTCCTAGTAGATGTAGGTAGAATCTTCAGTTTTATTTACAATAACGGCTGGCCTAAGTACATTGAAACCTTGTAATTTCAAAGCAGTCCTCCATTTCTTTCTTTTCCGAAGCTCAATCAGAGTCGTGAAATGAAATGAACAGTGGGTTGCCATGGACTTCTTAAGCTAGATACTTCAGCTGAACACTGGCTACAAATGGGGTGGAGCTGACACTAGTAAGATGTTTTAAATTATCGATAACGAGGAATTTGCATTTTTGTCTTATTTCGAATGATGCTTAGTGTGACTCATCCTCGTGTGCGTTAGCTATTCCTCAAATGAGATGGACGAGCAAAATGCAATATTCTCAAACCTGAAATGTGTTACATAAGCTTCAAATTCTTGAACTTCTCTTTCAAGGCATGGCTACCTTTTTAAAAGTTTATTTCGAATTATTGTGCTTGCCTACCATAAGAAATATCATTATATTTTACCTCAAGGAACATTTGATTGTCAATAAGAGTCAATCGTCGTCATATGAAGGACTCCTAGGCAGTAAAAGCGTCAGTTTTGATTCACTGATTCACTAATTTCTCCACGCTAACAAATCCATTTTGCCCGTTGAGCTGAAGCTTCTTGGTGGTGGAGTTTCCAGGAGTGGAAGCTACGTATTTTTTTGCTGAAATAATCCTGTGGATATGGAGCTCGTGTTATGCGTCTCGACGCCGTAGCCAACTTTCACAACATGAGATTCTGAAAATCAGCGGAAGGGCTTTTATTAGTAATAACATTGGAAGGAAGTCTTAACTGGCGTGCTGAAAGTTGTCCTACATGCTTGTTATAGGAATTGCAGTCTCATGTGCACTGAGTCTCGAATATTGTACAAATTTTTACTATCCACCCTAAATAAGACTTATGTTCACCTTCATACCGTTGATATGGAGCAACGATTTCTGACATCACATTTTTTGAGAGGGCTATTCGGGAAGTTTGCTGGATAAACTTGTTGCCACTATGTTACCATTGTGAGCTACGTTGAAAGTAGGCAGAACATACGCTCAAACGAACAGGTATGAACGTGACTATCACATTATCATCACGAGACGATCGTCTTCTTACTAGCACATATCATCTCACTGTGAGGTTGACAATGTGCATTCTCTTGCTTTCATCCTCTGATATAGGACATTTTATCTTTTCTATTCATGTATGCAACTCAGTGAGAACGTTGTGCATGCCGAAGTGCTTTTATCTTCTTGACATGCGATTTTTTTGGTATAAATCAAGCGAAAGATGTTTGTAAAGAGTTCTGATCATTAGATTTCAAGTATTCTTCATCAACTTAATGCATGTTATTTCAGATTCAAAGTTACTATGAGCAGTGGAAACCGATCTAGTAAGTCTTTTCATATGCAAAATCAATTTTTTTCACAAATCTATCATCCAGGTCTTCTTGTTTGGTTGTGGATGTGCTTAACGAAGTCTTTTTTCCTCATTATTGACGTCGGTGAATGTTGGTCGAGTAAATGCGATGAGAATTTTTGGATAACCGTGCTAGGGCAATCCCATATCTTATACAGCTACTCGCTGTAGTTTGTTTAAACGGAAGGACCGCGGTAATATATGATGTGTCCGGAACCAATCTTTCAGCTGCACAGAAGCAGGGGGTGTTCTGAGCTCATTGTCACCGTCAAAAAATGTGCTTGCTCTGAACAAATGTTACTGCGACAGTGTTATCTGCATAAGATATGTAAATAAACGCCATACGATATTAAGCGGGAAATGGACTCGGTGGTATCAGAGATGCCGTATTTCTGGATTCCCCTTTGTATTTTCGGTAGAAGTATTTTGTAGTCTCTTTAATAGTTTCAATGTGACGTGGATCCGCTGCTGCCGCTTTGATGACATAGGTGAGTTTAATTATCCGAGGGATTAATAGCAGCTTCACTGAGAATTTCCTTACTTTACAATGACTGCAAAAATGTTCTCGGACATGAGTTCGATGTGAAAGATGATGCGCAAAAGTTTATTTTCTCTTAGATGAAGTGAGTGCCATCATCGAAAGATTCATGTGCTACGACTCTCACATTAGTGCATAGGATTACTTCTAAAAACTACTAACCTTAATCTTTACTAGAAGGTCCCATTTTCCATTCTTACTCCCGATGAATTGTCCAAGTTCACTATGATCTTTTGCTTAAGTTTCACAAATACGAAGAATTTTGTTCACCGGCAGTGTATAGATAAAAGGGAGCGATCAATTCACTTGCAAAAGCATGCGTTGTCTTATCACAGGGCCTTTTTAACTTGTTGAGAAGTTAGGTTTGAATGTTGGATGCCGAATATTAATGTTGCAGCATTATTAGAATTGCGACAAGGTAGCAAGTCTTACATTTTTACAAATGTGATAAGATTAGGCATAATAAATTCATGACAGTAATATATAAATAATACAGCTGGCCCTCACAAAGGAGTCAACCAGAACAATTCCAACGAAAGCTTTTCACTACCACGCATATACTGCAGTTGATATTGTTGGTACTTTGGACCGCAAAATAATGGAAGTGCGTAATACTCTTATCAATTTAGCTTCAACTGCATTATCATAATTACCTCTGATTAGTGGACGACGAGAATTACATGGTGTGACAAGGACGTAAAGTCATGAAAATTACTGGTCATGACAAGAGGGGTCCAGAGCTTGAAATGGTAGTGGTCCATGATAAAGCAGAAGGAAGGCATGAAAAGAACGTCGAACTTGTTCCTGCTCGCATTTGGCGCGTTCAGGCGCCAAAGGTGATCTCGTTCTAACGTCTCAATAGATCTGTTATCGTTAGTTATTGTATGATTGCAGCAGGCCACAGACTATTACGAAAGACTAGTTGAGCATCTAGCTGACAGCGGTTCGACTTAGACTCGCGTGCGTGAGCGGCATCTCATGAGTTGATGCAGCTCATTAAATTTGTATTGTGGATTTAAGGGTTTGTTTCAATAATTATACAAGATCAGTGTTCATTAGACAGAAGTCACAAGTGGAATCGCCTGAATAAATGCAGTAAAACTTACAAAAAGTTTTTTTTTACGTACATGGCCCCCTTGTTGAACACACATAATTGCCTTTATCATGACACCCGGTTAAAGTACTGGTTGAGAAGACAATCTTAACGATCTTGGAAGTAGTTCACTTAACTCATCCCTTGTGATTGCGCGGGTGCCGGAGCAAAGTTTAAATTCTTGACTGTTTGTTATGACAAGGTTATCAGTCGATTTAGATAAATGGTATGTTAGCTTCTTTTTCAGGGCACACGCTATAACTGTTCGTCGACAATTCCTGAAGGAGCTCTCTGAGGATATGCACAAGGAAAACAGGTGTGCAAGTAAGTGCTTAAGTGAGGAAAGTATAAACAAAATGTACCCAATGGTAAAGAGTGATTTGCAAAAACATATGCCTTAGCTGGGATTCGAACACAGATTTCACCATATCCTAGGGCACGCGTTGAACCGTTGCACTAGCGACGCCCGTTTTCACGTCACTTTTTTTACGCTACAACGCGTTATGTGGCATCAGTCAACCGTCAGCGGTCTGGCGTAGGCAGTCAGTATTGACAGTGAACTCGGTTATGAAAGAGTGATATTAAAACAGGCGTCGGTAGTGCAATGGTCCAGCACGCGCCTTCTCGGATAGGGTGAAATCTGGGTTCGAATCCCAGATGACGCAAATGTTTTTGTACATCACTCTTTATCACTGGGTGTATTGTAACATCTCACCATTGCTAAATGCAGTCAAATGAAAAAAAATCTTGCTCATTATAAACAGAATAGTTTTGGAATCAGTAAAATTTAGCGCCTGTGCGGGCTATTATTACATCACGCAGCGCCATCCTCCAGAGGATCTGTGGCGGAAAACCTTGATAGAGCGAGCACGAAAGGCGAGTGGAAGCGAGGTAATTTTGCTAATTGCTATCTTTGAACATCAGTACGCAAAATCTTGTATCTCTTCTTTGTTTCTTCCGGTTTTTTATCTTTACTTTTATATTCATTCATTATTCAGACAAAATATTATTTCTTACTTAGTTATTTTCATTCTTGCTTTATTAATTAATGTAAATTATTTTTATCTTACTCCTTGCTTTTGAAACCTAATTTGTTTTTGCTTCTTCTTCTGTAAGGATATCGTGGTGTGTCAATGTACGATTTGTGTTCAATACTGTATTTAGCAGCGGGGTGATCCAATCACGAACGTTCACAACGTGGAAGCCTCTGGCTCTTCTACTCCTGCCCCACCAGGCTCTATTACAGCGCCCTCGTATCGAATTTGGCGTCCAGTAAGCTTTTTGTTTCCCTTCACTGTTTATAATTCGCATATTTCATCATTGCCCCTCTTTGTAAATTAGGTACTGCAAATTATTTCCATTTTGAATTCTATGAGTAGCCTCACCGCGCAGTCTGTTGCCGAGATCAACATCCAGTAAGCATTTTATCTTCTTTCATTTCACCATTATACAACGATTTTGTCATTATTTTCTTTTCTGGAATTGAATAGTGTACTTTATTTTCAGCGTGGGTCTAGTTGTGCATAGTAATACAGGAGTGGGTGATGAGACGTTTGCTTGCAATATTATCGGCATGAAGCGACAGAGTGGTGCGTTAGCGACCGACTAGATCGAAGCGAATGTCGCAAAGAGAAGTGTGGATATTGTAGACTTATCGCTTTCATCTCATCACTTCCTCCAGTGGTTTTCGTCTTAAGAGTAATGGATGTTTATAGTAATCAACTTTTCATAGTAATGTTGTTTCGCAATCTGTATTATTTCATCCATGAAGAAAACAAGGAAAATCGTTGATCAGCGGCGGTCACGCGCTGGTTAGCTGTTTTCGAGTTGTAAAGTAAGAGCAGTTCACATCATCACTAGACGATAGTTCTCGATTTCGGACCTGATTGAGTTTTGTGCCACAAACCAGTGGAGAAGAATTATCGGTTGTCAACCTAGGACAATGTTCTGTTGCTTTACAGTGCCAAGCGAGTAATGTATTTTTTGCGTAGTTAAGAAAATGTTAAAATGCGGTTTTGGAGAAAGGAATGCGGCCGATTCATCATATAGGAGGCGTAAGAACAAAGATTGTGCATGAAGTGATTTAGAAGGACAATCTCCCTGAAATTCCAATACCTAGCCTTTTCCAATTAAACCAGATAGTCGAGGTATTCGCTGAAATTGTGAAAATTACTAGCAGTCTGAGGAGTGCTGTCCTGCAAAAGGTACGAGCGATAACGCCGGATCACGAAAGAGCTTCCAACGAGTTTGAAAAACGAGTTTTTTCTCAGAAAAGAAAATAATGACAAAATCGCTGTATAACGGTGAGATGAAAGTAGATAAAATGCTTACTGCATGTTGATCTCGGCAAAAGACTGCGCGGTGAGGCTACAAATTAAATTCAAAGTAGAAATAAATTGCAGTACCTACTTTTACAAAGAGGGGCAATGACAGAATATGCGAATTATAAGCAGTGAAGAGAAACAAAAGCTCAGTGGACGCCAAATTCGCTACGAGGGCGCTGTAGTAGAGCCTAGTGGGGCAGGAGTAGAAGAGCCAGAGGCTTCCACGTTTGAACGTTTGTGACTTGATCACCGGGCTGCTAAATACAATATTGAACACAAATTGTACATTGACACACCTCGTCATGACAGAAGAAGAAATAAAACAACAATTTAGGATTCAAAAGTAAAGAGTAAGATAAAAATGAAATAGATTAATTAAAAAAGCAAGGATGAAAATAACCAAGTAAGAAGTAATATTTTGTCTGATCAATGAATGAATAGAAAAAGTAAAGAAAAAAAACAGGAAGAAACAAAGAAGAGACACAAGATTTTGCGTACTGATTTTCAAAGATAGCAATTAGCAAAATTAACTCGCTTCCACTCGCCTTTCGTGCTCACTTTAGCGAGGTTTTCCGCCACAGATCCTCCGGACGATGGCGCTGCGTGATGTAATAATATCCCGCACAGGCAATAATTTTTTTAATTCCAAAACTATTCTGTTTATAATCTACAAGAATTTTTTTTTATTTGACTGCATTTGACAATGGTGAGATGTCACAATAGACCCAGTGATAAAGAATGATGCACAGAAACGTTTGCGTCAGCTGGGATTTGAACACGGATTTCACCCTATCCGAGAAGGCGCGTGCTAAATCATTGCACTACCGACGCCTGTTTTGGAAAAAGTCAAGTAAACACGAACGCAAAATACACTACACAGTTGAAAAAAGACAAGAGTTTCTTATCGTTGCTACACCTCTATGAGGAAACGTTGAGAAATCAAACGCAATATGAGAACCGCATTTTTTTAGCACTCAACTGACTTCCCAAATTTAGTGAAAAACCTGTGCTTTAGGAGGAAACGGCAAAAAAGTTTGTGCACTATCTCTGGTACAAGTGGGAAAGAAAGGGTTAAATCTTAGCAATTCTGAAAGTTTATTTGTCTTGTGAAAAGACTTCTGTGTTGTATTAGCCGATAGAAAATTGAGTTTTACAACCAGCGCGCATTTTCTGCTCGTCCTAGCCTTGTAGACGACTTCCCAACAATCCTTTGATATAACTTGACAATATATTTTGAGACTTTCGCGTGCTCTACTGCAAGTACTTGCGCAGAGCAAGACACGTGTTCCGGCTTTTCAGTCTCGCCACTAGCACTGTGCCTTTGTGCTCAGCCGTAGAGGCTCGATAAGTATTCAGTAATTTGAGAAATGATAATTTCGACACTAGATTTGATTTTTGCAAGCGCCTTCATGGAAAGACAAGGAATTTAAGTTACGCTTTTAGAGCTGTATGCACGAAAAGCATCTGCCATCTAAAAAACCATGCTGTATCAGAGTATTCGACAAATATTAACATTTTCCCTAACTAAAGGAAGAATTTTCAAACGAATATTACGCGCCTCTCGAAAACTGATGCGTGTAGAAATTGACTGCATCCTGCGTGCGGTGAAAAGATCATCGTGGCAATCAGTTGCTTGGGAGGAACTCCACAGTGACCTTTTTACCGTACGCAGCGTGTAAATGATTCAACATCGACTTTTTTGAATGTAGGAGTGTACCTTATAAGCACCACAACAGACCTCATGAAAGGTTTGAGCTATGATGCAAGAATATCTGTATGATAATCCTCCGCTAACTTCACGAGTTAACTACTGCAGGCAGTGTCCCATTGATCGCCACAATATTCTACATTCTACTCAGCCACTGCAGGCCACATTGGAAATGTTAGCTCGAACAGATTCAAGCATTGCAATTCAAGACTAGGCAACAATAGTGGACGTAGACACAGCTTCACTGCCCTGACATAATCAAACGTAGAAGCAAAAACTTTGGACAAGTGGATGCCACACTACTCGCATGGTTTCATGGATATCTTCTTCGCATAGAAATCTGCTCATACCCTCATTAGAAGCAACGATCCTCTCAGAAAGCATACTGTGGAACGAAATACACACTATATGCGACGAGCAACACCGCTTCCCGAAAATTCTGAATTGTCAAGATGACTTCATCTTGGGTAGTGAAGAGAATCACACAGTATCACCTCTTCAGAGTTATCGAGAGCATTTGCAAACTTTGGCCTCAAAGAATTTTGTTATGTGCTATCTCTAGTGGATTCAATCTCAGAAGTCAGTAAGCAAAAGCGCATATGAACAATCAAGCAGCCTGATAGTTTTCACTGTCTTTAGCTAATCCTTACGCAGAAAAAAAAATTACCTTCAAACATAACAGATGTATAACGCAAAAGCTCCCAAGTGGTGAAGTTCGGTATTTATTTTTGTCAGTATATAGTATAACTCTTGAACATAGTGACCGTAAGCGTTTATAAAAGATCAGATCAATCGAAATTATAGTGAAACTGAGGACTTCAAGCGTTTAGATCCATACACGACGAAAAAAGACTCATACACTTTGATAAATCATGCAATATTATGTAGAAAAACATACCAGTTCACGCATGCTTTCGAGTTTCTTCTGAAGCCGCTCGTATTCATTTTGTATCACTAAAAATTGATAATGTATTCCCCATCAATACAACATGATGAAGTCTATGAGAAGAGAAAGAAATAACCTTGGAGCCGATTCTCGAGGTCGACTTTCTCGGAACGTAGTGCCTCAACCGACTGCTCTAGACGGCATTTCTCATTCAAACATTTACTCATTTAAATTCCAGTAGCGGAGCTTACAGTAAAACTGCTCACTTCATCGTTTCATGATGAAAGGCTAGTACTGAGGATTTGCGGTTGTTTTTGCAATTCCATCAACTTTTTTTAGAGTGCACATTCTACCTTCAGGCCATTTATGCGCACGTTCATAAAAAAATTCGATTATTACATCCAACTTTGTGAAATCAGAACTATCGCTGTAGCTGAAAGTTTAACCAAACAACTTTAGAGAAACTTATTCGCGATCTAAGCAAAAACAGCAATCCGTCCTGGTAACATATCATCAAATACAAAGTTCTCGACGGAGATTCTGAAGAGGCCAAGATGAGTTTATTCTGGACAGTAAAGTTGATCAATACGCTATCATCAACTTTTCATAGTTGCTGAGCACATTCTAGCCTTCAAGGGAAGTGATATCATCGCAAAACCACAAGGATGCAACCATATAGCTTTTAATGGATTAACGGAGCAGATTGAAAAGTATTTCATCGTTTTCAAAAATCAAGGAATCATCGTGCTAGAATAAATAGCGCAGGCTAATTTCATTTCATCATTTAGACTAAGAAAGCCTGAACTAAACTGAGAATTATTTTTGAACTCAAGCTCAAAAGTAACCATGTTTTTTACAAGAAATAAGGGAAACAAGAAATAGCCAACAGGAGAAATGGCAAAAGACGCAAAAATCGGTACTTTTCTGTTATTCAAATGCATATTTTTGCAAAAGCCTTTTTGCTTAGCAGATTTTCCACTAAACTCGTATTAATCGTCCGAAAGCTTAAATTCTGATAAATCAAAAATGTATTTGGTTCTAAGAAAAGTCTTTTTATTAACCTGTAGCAGTGAACCTAGACTTTAGTTTTACATTCGGTGCGCATTTTAACGCACGGATTCTTATTCATTTAAATATTTTTTTCTCCGTTTCGCAAAGATTTTAACGTTTTTTGCGTTGAAATTTCAGAAGTGCCTTTGCTCTATGATTTAATGATTTGTGATCTCCACATTTTCATTTTATATTGTCAAACAAACAGGCAATGGAGCCTGATAGCCAAGAATAAATGCGCTCTGTACGAAACTTGATGTTAGTTTCGCTTCTACAGCAGTGTAAGAAGGCTTTATCAGAAACATTAAAATGAAGCACTCAGACAGTTGCGATCTAAGTCACCAAACGTTTACTGAAGGTCAAGAAATCGCCAATGGCCTTGTTCTCAAAGGGCAAAAAAGCTCCTTAGTAACGGTAAATTTTTGAAAAATCAAACGGCCTGATGAACTCTCACCATCACTTAGCTATTCTATCCGCGATTCAAGAAACTAACTACATTTTGAATGTTTTCAACTGCTGATCGCAAAAAGTTTTCAACTTAGGTGGTGAGGTTGAATAGTTAATCACTTTCCCTACTAAGATTCGTGATATTGAGCACATTATTCAACACGTCGAGGACCGTATTCACCACCTGGCTCGCGACACAGTTGCCGGCATGCTTCAATGACAATGAGACGGTTATCTAATGAGATTTAGCTTTTCGCCGCCTCTAAAGGGCAAGTCATAGTTAGTAAATGACAGAAAAATTATAGAAGAGACCTGAATGACGGTATGTATGGTAGAAATAACGTAAATACTTCTTCTATAACAAAGCATTTTGAAAGGAAAAAAATCTTTAAATCACTCTAATTAATCAGTGCGCTCTTCTTCTGCCCTTCCCCGGGGACACACTGAAAACCGACAGATAGGTTTTTTTGAAAGTTTTAAATTGCAGATAGCATGCTGCCCTGTCGTCATTTCAGTGCACTTTAAAAGGAATGGGAGAGATGTGCTAAAAGTACGACCCTATTCCAGCAGCGTGGCTTGCGCACCAAAAGTTAGGAATTTTGAGAAGAACTGAATGCTCTCTCTACTATTATGACTTATAAAGAAGATCGTCGAAAGAAATTCTTTCTTTCCGTGGCAATGTTTTAGTCAGAAATCGAGATATCATCAAAGTAGTTATGGGTCGTCGCTGAAGATCAAACTAACAATAGCTAACTATTTTGAATACAAGCCCAATCTTTAGAACCAGAAAAACCAGTCATGAAGGTCCATTGAAAAAAATCAAGCTTCGTATCAAAATCGGTATCTTCCAATTTATATAATTGCTACAAAAAAATAATAAATTGCAAAGATTCAGTTATATAGGGACTGGGATAACCTTCCTTTTTGGAAGGATGCAGTTTGTTGTCAAGACGTAAGAAGTTTCTGAACACGTGGTCGTTGTTCCTACTAGATTCATTCCTACAAAGCCCCTCCTGTGATAAGCCATCAATTGAAACGACAGTGTCGCCTCAGATCCCCAATTCACAAATCACATTCCCTTGATGGAGTCGCGGTGAGACGATCGTTGCATGAAAGTTCATGCATTTTGTCTGCAAGGTGTTCATACACAAGCACTTAAGAGAACAGGTGAATTAAAATTGAATCAAACCTAACGACCTTCAGTGCTATGTTCTCAACAGTAAAGATATATAAACACTGTAATAAATGACAATATTATGCACAAAAAAACTTACCATTTCACGCATGTCTTCAATTTTCAATAAAGGTTGCTGGACTATTGCTCTAACAAGACTCTTCGATAGTGAGTTTAGCGCCTCCTTCAATTTTCGTGATTCTTCCTCAATTGACGACATTTCTGACGTCATCTGATATCCAGTCGTTTCTGTATTTTGAGAATTCAAAATTCTATCGATTCATCAATTGAGAAGACCTCGCTCAATCGCGTTGGTCGCATAGATACATTTTTAACAGCAGTTTTCTCAAAGTCAAACTTGTATAGAATGTATAGAAACATTAAACGTTCTTGAAAACACAAAGACTTAAGTAGAAGAAGAGATAGATGATTAAGTATCTGCCAAACACTTTGAAATAATTTGAGGGAGTACTAGCACGTCCAAAACAAGCCATAACCGACTCGAATAAAAAGGCTTCACAGCACACATTGGGAGCTCACACATCACTTTCGTGACAGATAAAAAAAAACGACTCAGCAGACACTGCAAAACCTTTCTTATCCATTCTTTTGAGACCTCACAAAAAAACAATACAATGATAATTTATTTTATATTACCAGATCAAACACTACAGTCGCCAAACAAAGGAGGCGCCCACGACACCCATTATAACTTTCAGCGGGATATCTTGGAACGGGATAGTTTCCAGGAGCTTTTTTAACACGGACGTACATTCACAAAGCGACTCCGACCTTCCAACTTCAACTATCTCACTAGTTCTTCAGAAAGAGACTCTGTGTAAGCCAAAAATAGGTGCTGTTCTATTACGGCGGCGCCATTTGAGGCCTTCGATAAAAACGTATTTTTTGCTCTTGCAAAATATTTCAGTGATTAATCGATAGCTCAAATTAGGTGAATTTCAATGGCATATTAATTTCTCAAGTGGCTTATTTTTGGCGCCGTGCCAGTCAAAATAAGTTTTTATTTCTCACTCGAAGGTTTCTCACTGGATAAAAGTTTGATGAATGATACTTTCTTTTGTTAGATAGAAAAAATCTTTCCGATTAAAATGGTATATTTGGCCTTCGGAAGGACAGCTGTACACACACCCTACCCGACTAGCAGTGCTCACTGAGGGTGGAACCCAGTATTCCTTCGGCCGTTACAACTCAAAGAAGTCCTTCTTGAAAGGCAAATATATCATTATAATCGAAAAGGTTTCCTTCAACTGAAAATTAAAAGTTTATTACACAAAGCTTTTATCCAGTGAGAAATCTTTGAATGAGGAACAAAATCTTATTTCGACTGGTACGGCGCCAAAAATAAGCTATTTGAGATATTAAACATGCCATTGAAATTCATTTGATTGAGTTATTGAAAAGCTAATGAAACGTTTTGCAAAAGCAAAAAATACAATTTACCGAAGACCTTAAGTAACGCCGCCAAAATAGAATAGTACCCAAAAATATTTTGCACCAATAAAAATAACTATCAGATGACCTTACTTTCGACTATTTAATTGAACCGCGCTGAAAACAATAACAATAAGATAGTCCAATGATATTTTTTTAAGCTTTTTCAGGCCTATTTGGATCGTTTCTAGAATCCTGCAGCATTTTTGAACATTATATTTTATTATGAAAATCAGGTAATGCTGTTGTCCAATGTCTTTATTCTTACTATCTGGACGAATAAGTCAAAATCAATATCACTTAGGCTTTCTTCTGCGGCGGCATGAACATCGCCATGTCTTCGAGAAGTGCCTCGAATGGATGGCGATCACGACTTTTGACCATGAGTTGCCAAGCAAATTAAAAATACTGCAGGATTCTAGAAAAGATCCACCTGTTTTGGCACTTATACAATGTTGGGCACGTGTTCACCATCACAGGCTCATCACTAGAACTCTGCCTTTCGGTTCACCGGTTACTTGAAGTACAATATATCCGTGTTATCAGACTACCAAACTGTCATTGTTATGAGCGACGTCTGTATAAAGAGTCAAAAGTAAGGGTATGATGCATTCTAACAGCCAGGAGCGCTCGACTGTTCGCCACTGCAATGTCGCGTGAATCGATCACTCGATATGCGATGAGTTAAATGTTTATCACTCTGCAAAGGATTGGTTAAACCGAATGGTACCGTGCTACAGATCAGCCTGTATTGACGAGTTACGTGCCTAACACTGTATGAGTGCCATCGATCGTTTGTCGTTGCCTATTCTATATAGGGTGATGTAAGGGCCCCGAGAAGATTGGCTAAAGACAAAAGGTGCTGCTTAACTGACGAGGCTGCCAAAGCTGAAACGTGTGTACTGGGCTCTATAAATTTTCCCCTAGAATATCATATGATGTGTTGGCTTAAAACTTATTGTCAAAGGTATTAATATATCTGACCATACCAGCGAAGAGCAATCAAGTGCACATCTCTCAGCATTCGGTAATATTGCCAGTTACCGGCACGCTTATAACGTTCACCGTCCACTGCTCCATGTCAGCGTACGATGTTCTCCCCCGAGAGAGACTGGTTTAGACGAAAGACACCGTGGAACTGAAGACGCTGCAAGAGCGAAACAGGCGTGTTGCAGTGCATAAATGTCCATAAGAGATCACATGCATGGCTCAAAAATAACTATCAGGAATATGTAATCTGATAACATATTGCGGGATTCCATCACTTGACATGTGGTGATTTTGTCACTGTGTTAGTGCCAAAGAATAATTTTCGAGTCACGCATGTCATGTGGTCTGTTAAAGATGGTCTGACTTATAGAGCCCGATACAAGTGTTTCGATTTTAATGATCTCGTCAGTCGGGCAGTTAGCCATTCTCGTCTTTTGCTAATCTGTGGGTACCTCCTCCTCACACCTAGGAGTTATGTTCAGTGGAATTATCACCGAACACAGAGTGTGTACACTCGATTGCTCTTGGCTAGTATATTTTATTATATCATATCATTCGCTTCGGGTGTTTTCTTAAGACCACAGCTCAAAGTTCAATATGCCAAAGAATCATTTTTGAGCCACGCATGTCATGTGGTCTGTTAAAGATGGGCTGTGTGGTAAAATAACAGACCTTTTGAAAGACTCAAGATTTCTTATCACATTATGTATCTCAAATATTAGTCGAAAGAAAGGTGAACATAGAACACAGTTCATGATGCGTCGGCTCACAACAAGGAATATCTGTCATTGAAGTACATGCTATATCCAGGTCCATTTATTTTTCCCGAACTGTTTTGAATCTTATCGCTCCAGATTCGGACAAATCACAATCACTTCAGATGTCAAAAAGGCATCTTCACAAGTTCGACTTCATGAGGAAGATTGCAATGACACACACGTCTTGTGGTTATAATTTTGCAAGTACTTCCACCATCTCTAAGCGTCATCAAAGTCATCCAATTCACCAGAGTCACCTTTGTTAGCTTGTTCGCCCTTTATACTTGCCAATAACAGTGCATTTGCAACGTGACAATACAAGAAGATGGTGATTTGGTTGATGAAGTGAAAGACAAATTGTTGTCCAACTTCACCATGACCGCAAAGTCGTTTGCGTATGCAAGCCTGCGTTTCGAAATTTGCTTAAAGAGAATAAAATCTAAGATTAGTCAGCATTATTTTTCCGATCTAAAATTGTTATCAACAAGAAGTGCCAATCCACAGCGATTAAGCTCATAAGGGATTGATTCCCGGTACTCTTACAGTATATGTCTACGGAGAATCAGAGAGACAATGCGCACCTGGTGATCCAGTACAAATTTGGTACAGTGATACCGTGTCCTTAAAGGATGGATTTCGTTAAGGTGTTGAGACATTTTGGATTCACATTTGACACATGTCGCTCCTGAAAGAAAAAACTTTTTTCTGCAATTCGCTGAGAATATCCGATGTAGTAAAAGGATAAAAGGACAAAGCTCCTGAAGTATATCGATCCATGAGGGATGCGCCACAGATTCTTCTTCGATTTTTAACTTCGTCTGCAGTAATGATTGCATATCTGGCCTTTATAACACTCGCGCTTGTTTCCCATTTTATCGAGTGTTGTTCTTCCAGACAAGTCTGCGATCAGTCTAGTACTAATTTAGAAATCCCGGAGGAGTGGATAGCTTGGTGAGCCATAAGCGCGAGATCCCACGGTCAACCTTGTGTGCGACGCAAATTATCTGTAACTACTATGCCACTTGCGCTAGGATTTGCTTATCTAGCAGTTATCACCGTTTGTAGTGATTGCAGTGTGAATGCCCCTGTCAAATGTCATGTGTTGGTATACCTGCCACACGGATTAATTCATTAGAAATAATAGCCAGAATAAATCGCTTAATAGAAAACAACCTAAAATAAACAACAATTACATATAATACATTAACATCCGCCAACCAATCCAATTGGCGGATCAAAACGGCATGTTACGTAACGATCGATAAATCGATACACTGTGGTAGATTGACTAGTAGTTACTTCATAACTTTAGTAGTATGTTAACGTGGGTCAAATACATGAGGACAAAGAGCGAGAACTAACTGTAGTTTACTTAAATGGTTTGCAAACCTCAATCAGGAGACGGGAAAACCAGGGAGGCTATCGTGTTCGCCTCGGAATGATGAAACCCCAGGGCGGTAGGCCGGGTCGACGATGTGTGAGTTTCATAGTAGTCATAAGTCATAAAGTCTCACACTGTATGTTCTAGATCGCCCTAAAAGCCCGCTACCCATCCCTGGGGGTGAGTCGCCCCACGATCCCCATCACTAGGCTCGTCTCCGTGACCTGGTGACCTGGGTTTGCAATTACAATCTTTAGTGATCACGGAGCAGACAACCATCAAGAAAAAGGTGGTAAGCAAAAATACGTCATATGGATTAAGCCACAATCAGCAATTGAACTGTGCCACATCGAGTCATAAACATCGTTCGTAGGCAAACGCTAAGCTAAAGGGAGAAGGAGACGAATACGAAGAGGATAGGTAACCACACGGCCGCACGAGTCAGTTGAAGGCGTTCGACTGTCGTCGACGTCGGCTCATTGCCTACGTACGTCCACTGCGTATCGCTCCTCCCGCATCGCAACCGCCTCCACTCGCCGTCAAGTATACCGTAACAATCGAGCACGTTATGATATCACTCATATGCGAAAGGTAATATAAAGATAGCAATGAATGCTGCATGATTTGCTATACCGTTAGCCGCATGGGTTTCCTGTTTTAATTTGGACTTCCTGTTCAAGACAGCTTTAAGAGATGTTGGCCTAATCTATCGCTGCGAAATTCGGAGTCTTGCCTATGTCAGGAAACGTTTGTTCTTTGAACTCTCTAAAGACTCGCTATAAATGTTAATAATGAAAATCAGACGCGCATCTTGAAGTATCAGTAATCTGCTATAAAACACTGCGCGCGCGTGATCTTATCACGTTACGGACAGTGTGAATAATTTGGCGTCGAATCCTTCATATGTAGGCCGTGCTAAAGATGAGACCACAAGGCCGACACTTATATGTAGCACTAAAAATGCCAAAACAAACCTTTTGAAAGGCTTACAATATGTCAACTGATAATACACTGCTTTAGGCGATTCCCCAAAAACAGTCGAAAAGAAAGGAAGTACAACGCGCATTCAACTAGCCAGAGCAATCCACTGTAAAATACTGCACATTAGGTGGTTTTATCACGTTGACCGTCAGGGCGTCGTGTAAGTCATCTCACTGATGAGGCTGTAAGGCCGAAACAGGCAGTGTAAGTAATTCGGCGTCGATTCCCTCGTGCACGGTGTATGTCCCCTAACAAGTAACTGACTGGACCAGAAGGAATCGTGCATCTGAGAAGCGAAAAGACCAAATCACGTGTCTAGTGCTTTACAAATGCCATAAAAGACTTCATCAACAGCTGAAAATCTGTTTTCAAATTACATTGTTCTGAGACAGGTCTCAGAAATAGCCGAAAGTAAAAACATGATATTTAACGATTATTAGCCAAGAGCAATCGAGTAAACAGCAGTGCCCGTTCGCTGATTTTATCACTTAAACCGGGCGTGTAAAACGTTCAGCGTCGGCTCCTACACAGAAAATACCTCTTCTCGCGGACCTGGCTGAACGGAAAGGCATCGTGCAAATGAGATTGAAAGGCCAAAACAAGTGTACTGCACTGTATAAGTGCCATAATAGATCTCATGAAAGGTTCAATCTATGCGGCTCGAGAATTCCAGTATTTTTTCTGCATTTTTTAATCAGTGTTATGATGTTTCATATACACTTATGCAAATTGAGTGATGAGCAAGAATCCTCAGTCTTCGGGGGCGTCTCCGGTATGGTTAAAACGCGGCTTCGACTCCTGCCTGAGACCACATTTTTGCTCACCGCTTAATTCTCTTACGTATTCTATGAGAATAAACTGTTTTTTAATTGAGCAAATTCTAAAGCTATACTGCAAAAGCGAATTGATGTTGACGTGAAAAATGAAAGATGAATAAGATGGAGGTTGTGATAAAATGAACTAATAAAAAGAAATTGCAATTCGAGTTTGAAAGGCGATATCGTCCAATAATGTAGTTCTTGCCCTAATGCCGGAAATTATCAAAACAACGAGTTTTTTTGAGAAAGAAAAAGCAATGAGATGTAAAATTAACTGAGAGTCTTTCAGTATGAGAATTGAATTACAGAGCATTCTCGAATACTAGTCAAGATCAGTTGATAGCAATGAAAGAACTACATTGACATATAGTCATGGGAGATCGAACCAGTAACCTTCACTGCGGACTGCTCGCCGCATTTCATTGCGCCGAGTGGCAGAGAGGAGTGAGATGGACAGCGATGCTCACTCTGGGGTTAGAGTAGCAGAGGAGGAGGGGGTCCGTCTAGCCTTACCAGTTAGACGTGCAGACGGTTGGGTCCATGGTCTCTACAGGGCAATGTTCGATGGAATTTAATGTGTACATAAGATCTATAACGGCGTCTTCTGAATTCAAAGAACGCTTAGAATTGGAACACTGAAAAAATTCGATAAGGAAACTTTAGTTAAAAGATTCCAACAAAATACATGCAGCCTCGAGGGAGAACCATACCTTGAAAAATGCTACTCCGTTTTACTAATCAAGACTCCATCAACTTGATTGCGTTAGGTTTCCAATACAGGCTTTACGTCGATGAAGGAGGAGAAAGAGATGTCATGGGTTCCAGAAGAAAAGAATCTCAACGACGTGGTCGAACAAGAAAGCTTTTACGTTAACAAGAAACAAATCTTGTGATTCGAATATATGTCATTGTAATTAATTAAGTTTACAGAGATTTGAAACATGAATTTGATTAGAAGCTGAAATTGGCCACAAGGGCTTCGAGTTACTCGGCCTCTTTTGTCGAAAAGTCAACCTGCAATTGGCATAAATATCGCCAGAAGATACCCAAGGCGACGTTCTCATTTCAGCAAACCCGTTATCAACATATCTCATGGGTTCATCCCTCATATCAAAAAGTAGCTGCTACTAGCAGACTTGAGTGGCAAGCTATACTCTCTACGCGACATTCTCCGCTGCACCGCCGCAACACCTACAAAGAGCACCTCATCGCTCACTTCCCAGCTAGATCTCACACGCCCTAATACAATCTTCAATTGAACAAACCACCTGGTGAAAAAAATTCCATCCAGAAGCTTGCGAAATAAAAATTTCAGTAAATCAAGGGAAGGATAATGTTGTAATAAGTACAATGTGATCATAAAAGGATCAAATAAGCTTAAGTAAATTGAGTGGTAAGCGAAAATTCGATCTCAGACGGAAGCTGAACCCACATTTCACCCATACTTGGACGCGTGCTCCCACTACACCACCAAGGCGCCTTTTCGAAACGACTATTCTTCCATGTCGCTATCATAGCTAACAGCCACGATCATTTAATAGGCTAGTGTAGGCACACATCACGATATAGACCCAGCTGAGTTGACAGCCACTGTGATATGTGATATTCAAAATTTTTTCCATGTTTTCACTAATTTTTGCAGCGTTTTGATGTTTCAAACGTATCGAAACGCTAGTGAGACGGTGTGGCTGTGCTGTAATGGTAGCATGTGCTCTCGGTATGGGCGAGACGCAGGTTCAATTCCCATGCCAGGTCGATTTTTTGCTTAACACTCAATTCTTCTAGGTAAATCTGAAGCGTCATAACAATGAGAATAAGTAGCGGAAACACACGAAATCATGATGGAATCGTCACCTTCTCATCGCAGCGACACCTTCATCGCATCTCATACGAACGTGATGTGGTCCGTGAAGCACAATGATGGGAAAAAAAGCACGTTGAAAGAAAAAAAAAACAGTAAAACCATCTAACAGACTGAAAAAGCCGCACTGCAGCCACGGTTCGCCTCTGGGATCAGTCGCGAATTGAACATCCGCGCTCGACTATTGCGATCCATGCGGATGTCCGCAATTACGTCCTTCATCTATTTGAGCGCGATTAAATCGTGGTGAGATCGAAAGCCAGTGGTGTTAACTCCTTTTCCAATTATTCTTAGTTGGATGCATATCCGTTGTCGGAACAGAAACGAAGGATGTTTGACTGTTGCATTGAGTCGTATTGCTCTTCAGGTTCCACAACTTAGAACGGCATTTGACTGGCTTCAATGCCGAAATGTGCTTTCAAACTCGTTACTGTAGTGATAAACTATCAAATAACACCCAATATCCAATCATTCCAATGGAAAAATAATATGCTTTCAAGATGGCGGTGTTAGTTCAATCACATCAATCCCTAATAATGAATTCTTAGCGACATAGAGCGCGATAGAAAACGTGCTCCATTAAACCGGAGTATACTGTATCGCTGAAGGTCAAGGACGTAGGGGAGGTGGGGCAGACAGTTTATTCTTGCCACTTAGACGCATGGAGGGTTGATCGCTGGAAGCCAAAGGGTTCAAGTTGTCTTCTATAAGATGGACGCGTAATTCCGTATTTCACAGAGGAGTTGCCAATTTTCGAAGTGTTGTAGCGACTGACGACGGCTGCAGCATCGTGGCTGACACTACTGCTCTGGCTGGCCCGACTGCAGATGTGCACGTGGATGTAGACATGTTGGGCTCGGGTCAACGAGGGGCAGTCACACATAAGCGACTGTACTATTCCCACAATATGCATGAGAGTTATCTCATGCTTATCAAAGTGTCCCAGAACTTTCTCTTCAACCGTGGTATTCTACTATAGGAATAGGCCTGTTTTTAATTATACGTCACCCAAAGAATCAAGCCGAAGCCTAGCTGTGCAAGATGTAACCTTACTTTCGCTTTTCCATAGCTCTATGGAACCCTTTTCCTAACGAAACTTAGCTTCGCACCTATAGTTATAAAACGCCGAATGGCAACTTTCACTCGCCATTCCGCGTTCTTTATATATATGTATATACATATATACATACATACATATATACATTCATGCCTCTAAAATTGATTTATCTTGTGAGAGAGGCAAAGTATATTTAGAATCACTATTTTAGAATATAATGCCAAGAAAATCCGCTGTGAAGTTATAACAGTGCCGTCCAATTGCAAATCATGACATTCTTCTTGCTGCCAACAAAATATGCAAGTTTTTCCATAATCTATCTGTTGTAATATGAATCTTATAAACCATTGAATGATCACTAATAGTCTAGTGAATCTCTGCTGAGTAAAATAAGGCAGGAAACAGAAGTTATTCCCCATAGTACATGTGCATTCCATGCAATCCACATTGAAAGGTAGAAAGGTTTAGGGTAACTCAGGGTTCTTCACTAAGGAGACATTTTTATGCATCCATGTTATAACAACTTGCTTTATGATATTGACAAAGTTTGCTTAGAATTAAATCTAACTAAATAGTACAAAAAATACCTGCTGTGAAGTTAAAATAATGCATTTTGAATACAAAGCTTTTTTTTCATGAGTGGAACGTAATATGAAGGTCATACAGCAAATCAAACGTATCGCCAAAATGAGAAATTCTGAATTTATCGATTCACTACAAAAACATGGACTAAAAAGAGAAGCACATGTTAAATAACAGTTAGTGTTGTTTTTCTTAGTAAGATGCTTATAAATGCCATCCAATGATGTTCCATCATTTGATGATGACAGTGTCTCCCAGAATCCTAACTTTGTAAGCAAATTTCTTAATTCCATTGCGACCTGTGCCAATAGAAACCCGCAACGTCGCAATTACGGTACGTGGATGAGATCCTACCTTGCGCAGCACGCTACGAAACGTAGCACGTCCTCGTGAAAGGCTTAATTGTTTTTTGTACGGAATTTGTAGTATTCTCCAATCTTCTACTTTTCCCTGCCATGTTCATTCAGCATTTAGGATAAAGCGTAGTGCTGTCCGCGTTGATCAATGCCTGCTTTCCGTGCTTTCGCCGTGCTTTCGTCTTCAGTTTCTAACTTCACTCAAGGTTATTGAATGCATATCGGGTTTTTACAATGACTCGCGGTGGCCTATCGCTTTATGGAGTCACTGCCGCATTCAATGTTAGGGAACTATGGGACCAGCCTGGTATCAATTTACTGACCGCAGAGAGATGGATGATTTGCTAAGCCTTGAGTGCGAGATCGAATTATAGACTCTATGAACTCAACGTACGTAGTATGAATTGTACTGTGTAATGTTCCCGATCTCACATTCATTGTTGTTCGCCTTTGGTGGAGGTCTCCAAGACATATAGCGTGAACTGACTTGGCTCATTTGTGCTATAATCCTATACCAGGTGACGAATGTGAGTTAACACAATGATCTGAAGTGAAGCATCTGTCATTAACGGTCAGAATTTGACTGTAAAAGTTTATATCACGTTAAAGATGGAAGTTTTCAAAGTTTAAATCTTTCTTAATCTAGTGCGAATTGATGCAGAATCAATGTAACTGTTTGGTTACACGCTGGAGAAGAAATTATACAGCAACTACAGACGTTGCATTGGCACAAAAGCGCAACAAAAAAAGCCACCTTTTAATTGCTATAAGACGTTGCCAGCCAAGTCAGAAGTAAAGCTAACAATGCAACAAACAGTTTTGCCTGCAAGGTTTGAATAATGCGCACAAAAAAGTGGGCGATGTTAGTGTACGAGATGCAGGAACTGCTGATTATGAGAAGTGCAATTTGTTAGCTCTAGATCACAAGTTTTGTAAATCGTCGAAATCGGAAAGTATGAAGGAATATTTGACAGACATGAGAATTTTAAAAATACTTTTCATCGTGATTTATGATGTGTCATTTGCACATATGGTAGATTAAGGGATTTTTTTGACAATAGTGTAGACTATGAAGTTATGAATTCTGTAAGTCAAAGCCTTTACAGGGCTTTTTAAGAGCGCCATTTGAAACACAATCGGCAGTGTTGTTCACTGCTAGAAGTTACGTGGCAAATATCACTACTGGCTTCTTTTTCATCTCCACATAAATAAGCATTTGTCTGGGGTTTTTTTTGACTTTATTACAAATTTCGATTATAGCTCGCAGATCGGCGATATTACCTTCTTCAGAGCTGTGATGGCAAGGTGGTCCTCAAGTTTCCTACAAACGTTATTGTATCGCTTTCGCGGATGTGATATAAATGTGTGCTAGTGCAGTATCACTCTCTTTACCGGCAACGGTCAATCTGTATTCCATCCGTCCAGTATGTAGGTGAGTCGCTATAAAGATACTGAGAAAAACAACATCAGCATATGTGTAGACCCCTATGTTACAACGAGAAAACCACATCCTGTGGAAGCGATGATATTTTCAACTGTTATTCAACATGTGCTTCTCTTTTTAGTCTATGTTTTTGTAGTAAATCGATAAATTCAGAATTTCTGATTTTGACGATACGTTTGATTTGCTGTATGACCTTCATATCACGTTCCATTCATGAAAAAAAAGCTTTGTATTTGAAATGCGTAATTTTAACTTAACAGAGGTATTTTTTGTACTATTCAGTTAGATTTGACTCTAAGCAAACTTTGTCGATATCATAAAGCAAATTGTTATAACATGGATGTATAAAGATGTCTCTTTAGTGAAAAACACTGAGTTACCCTAAACCTTTCTAACCTGTCGCTATAAGATTCAAGGAGACAACAAATCTGTCTCAATAATCGTTACACATAAATAATGGTGCATATAAAGTGGTTTACTCAGGACGACGTAAGATACAGAGATGTGTGTACCGCCTTTGTGAAATGAAATCTGTTGTTGTGATGGAAAATCTGCGCTCTTAATTGCCTTTCACTCGCGGTGAGATGAACTTGCATACTGCTTTGTGCAACCAGCGTGAGACTGATTTGTATGCCTAAGTTAAAGGAACATCGACTACCCAAATGAGTAATTGTTTTTCTTGTTTCTTCAAAGTTTTGAGCTTTCGCATATTCTGAAATAGTGATTCTAAACATACTCTGCCTCTCTCACAAGATAAATCAATTTTAGAGGCAGGTATGTATATATGTATATATGTATATATGTGTATATATGTGCATATATATATATATGTACATATATATACATATATATTCGCCATTCGGCGTTTTATAACTATAGGTGGCAAGCTAAGTTTGGTTACGAAAAGGGTTCTATAGAGCGTTGGAATGCGAAAGTAAGTTTACATCTTGCACAGCTAGGCCTCGGCTTGATTCGTTGGGCGACGTAGAATTATAGCAGGCCTAAGCCTATAGTAGAATACTACGTTTGAAGAGAAAGTTCTGGGACACTGTAATAACCACGGTTAAGGGATTCTGCCCATATATAATCAGTTGTGACTCCACTGCTAACACACTATATATTCACCAAATAGATCCCACCGTTGACTTGTTATTACGGGGCGAGCAATAACAACCCAAACGGGCTGCGCCGCCTAGTCATGTTCCATCAGTTACAATAACATCGTCACTCACAATAACATAATCACTTTTGATAACACCACTTACCATAGCACCGTCGCTTACGATAACATTCGTAGGATCGTCAGATGACGATACGTCTCATTAATACATCACTCATACTGGCTTAGGCAAATGTTCGCATAACGATATGTCGTAATCATGTATATATTATTATTGTATTCTTATTATAGTGATACATGTATATTATAGGTTGTCTGGTTCTACCACATTGTTTGGTACCACGCCATTATGGTTCCATCCTATAATCAAAATATAGAAGTTGAACTTTGCGCTCTTGTCAATTGCGAGACACGAGTTGGCAGCAGATCAAAACAGCAAGACCACTAAACCTTCATCATATTTGGTGCATTGCCCGACTTAATAGATCTCGGATCTGTCACTGGCCGTGCACTTCACCACAGTTAGTGTGTAATCTCGACCCCGCAAGGAAGTGTGGCCTGAGATTACTCATTTCAGTACACAACTAGTGAAATGCAGCCGTGACGCATTTCTCATGTATTCGCAATAAAAGTCGATCATTTACATATTGCTGATCTTTATGAAGATATTCCGTACAGTTTGACCCTCCATGCATTCGTTGCATTCACTCAACGAATGGCTGCGCTTTGTTAAATGTTAGATACCAATGAGTTTACAGGAAAAGTTTGATTTCGTTTATGATATCTGGTTTGTTGCTGTGTCGCTTATGGTAATCGCGTCATTTCTTTGGCGACCTGTTATCATGGAGTCCCGTTTCAGTTTTGGAAACTTAAAACGTTTCAAAGTTACTCTTTCAAGTCGCGAAGCGTAAAGTTCTCAATAGTCAATATACTGTCTTCGTCCAGGCATTCTTCAGGACATTTCGTATATCAAAAAACCAGACTTTCACAAAAGATCCAACCGCTTATGTTAGACGGAAGTTATATGGTCAACCTCGACAAAATAATGGACACTCACTAGTGTGTCTCTCATCTTCTCTCATATTAGAGTTAAGCAAGTACAACCATATCAGCAAATATCTGTGGATTCAGATCAAATGATTTTTAGCAGGTGTTACGGAACTATGAAAAATAGCTTATTCATTTCTCAGACTATATTCTATTTCTTATACGAATTGTTCAGATTTTGAATGCGCTGATGTGGTACTGCCACCACTGTGATGTATACTATGAATTGTCATCAGTTGTGTTTTTACGGTAAATCATTGCACATAAAAAAATTATAGTGGATTTGTGCCACGGTTTACTTTCAAATTTTGCCATCGATCTCCGGGAAGAGGATTTTATTGAATGGAATAGCAGATTAAAGCTTAAAACTCTGTCAGCTATGCACAACATAAAAAAATGGAGCGAGATTAAAGGTATATAGATTTTATTGGCTTCATCACAGGCATTAAATTCACTAAGAGTTGATGAATGCCAACCTATTGTTGGAAAAGCTATTATACCACCATATGCACTGAAACAGATGCCTTAAGTGAGACGGAGCAGTCAAAATATATCAGCAATTAGATAGTGACATATCCTAGCCTGAAAAATTTTTAGTAGCTATACAAAGTGATTCGAACTAAAGGAGAGGTGCAACATTCAGGACTGAAAAGGGTTATCTGCAACTATCCACTCTACGCTGATCTTTCTTCTATTCGGGAGCAAATGAATATTTGACCTTATTCACTGGAAGAGAATTTTTCACAGGAGTGTTAGTAATCATTCACAGGCTTAAATCTCTCACTAGAGCAATAAATGGTCGCCTTTCCGAGATACGCTTTTGCAACGTTGCAAAATTCAAATATACAATTATGTTCTACATGGACACATTTTTTCCTTCTCTGGCTTATATTTCGCTGGAAAGAGCTCCTTCTTCAGAGTGTTAGCAAATTTCTATATCACTAATCTCGTAAAGCGCAGAAGTATGTTTACGTTTTGGAGAAGCTCCTTTGATAACGCTGCAGGAGAAAGAAAACCTTGTGTTTCCCCGCGTCGTCGGACAGAGCTCTTTTCACGTTCCAATGATTCCAAAGCCGAGCTTATCGCCTGGAATGGCAGTTTCACTGCATTGTAGTAGAGAAAATGAGACGAGTCCCTCAAATTCGGCGGCTTGTTTACCCGGCTGATCTAATCTACGCATGGATGAAGGGGGTGATGCAACAGATCGATGCTCAGACGCGTTAGGCATGCATGTTATTCAATTGAGAATTTTTTTATCCTCTTGAGAAGAAACTCCAGAATAAACGTATCACTCAGACATTACGAAATTTTTACCACTCGTTCATATGCCTTCCTTGCTTCCAGCGACTTATACGGGTGATAGAAATGAAGGTGCCAGGCGGGTGTGAAACATAATATTATTTTACATGCTGGTGTGTTGTTAAGGGGTCCCTTCAAAAAACAGCTAAGTACAGCTCTAGCCAGAGATTTAGGCTTTCGAATGATCACTAGCACACCGACGAGAAATTTTTGCCCAGCGAATGAAGTCGAGTATCCTTTTGTCTCCGGATGACCAAAATGAACCATACTTTTTCCTTTACCTGAATTATCTGATCATTAACACGATAATCATTTGAGTTAACAGTATATTAAGAGCTTCCATGCCAATTTTAAATCCTGAATAAAATCACATAATTCCCAAGATTATCATTACCCTCTATTTTCGGATTCCACAACACTGCAATTTATTGCGTTTCGTGCGGATGAATGATTGGATCTCTTTCCAGAGCGCTTACTATGAAAATGCTGAATAAGCGAATAAAATCGTTAATACATGTTCTCAAAGCTTTTTGTTTATCTGACGATAAACCCAAATCCCGAGAAAGTTCGGTCACGTGAGTGATATTTCGGATAGATTTATACTAGATTAATGCGTTTGATCAGATTCGTAGGTGTTGTGGACAGTAAGTGGCCACAGTTGATGAAGTTTCCCAAATTTCGCTAATGAATCTGAAGATACCGGACGCACAGAACAAATGGGACTACAGGACGTTATGGATATAGTTAGAATACGTAGGTCAGAAACAGAAGAAATGGAAGTGTTAGCGACTGAAAAGACCATTCCAAAAGTTGGAGTGCATTGTCCAGGCGTTGACTGGTCGCAAAATTAGCATTTCAGGTTAAGGAGTGGTGTAGGGGGCTGCCTCGTGATTTCATTCGCATTGCGATACGATGCTTCTGTTAATAATTGTGATTTACTTTGGGAAATCAGCTTGTTAACAAAATAATTACTAACTACCATGATCAGTGATATGCAATCATTTATCAGGCAGAGAATGAAAGCTTTGTCCCGAGAAATGAGGGAAACGATCGAAGAACTCGATGAGGTTAATTTTGAGCTAGTTGTAGTATGTAACTTTTCTCTCTCGCAGTTACTGATTCAGAGAGAGTAAGAGATGATAGGCGGCAGTTGGAGCTATATTAGAATTATGTGGTGAATGTGAACACCGTCTCCCAGCCCAGTTTCCTCAGCGCGTGGCAGGTCGACTTTGCAATATGAGGTCTGGCGCTATGACGAAAAAGGAGCGGCGCAATGTCAAATTAGACGCATTTCTTACACTGCTGCAGCCAACTGCCGGATTTTTCCTCTTAGAAGTCGGCATTGATTCTCTGCTTGTTATAGAGCAGTGCTTGAAACAGCATGCCCTGCCAAACTTAAAAATGCGAGAGGATAATTTCCCAAGCATGGATATAGGTGTTCGCATGAGGTGTCAACGAGATCCAGATATGGTTTGCGGTAGTCGGGCGAGTGAAAGTGTTACGGCAGTTACGCTCGCACCCATGTGTCTGGCTGAAGCTACTAAAACATGGTATAATATACCAGAGCCTTTGACAATAGACGGATTTGGGATAGAAATAAAATGAATAAGATAATAGTCAGAAAAAAATCTTGAGACAAGCCGCCATTCCGAGGAAGAGTAGTGAAGTGGCAACGGTGGAGAAGAAGATCAACTCAAAATGTGGAAAATGCAGTTTTACTGGTACCACTAATCAACAGTATGGCTCTGATTCGGCACCGCTACAGACATAACAGACCTCTCTCCTTCCGCAGTTAGATTAGCAGGATTCTCTGAGAACAGCCCACTACCTGAGATCAAAGTAGGAATACTGCCTTACATTGGTCATAAGGGCATGCTTAGAGGTAGTTACCAAATGCAAAGAAATGTTCTATTTTACATGAGGAGGGCAATTGAAAAACCGACCCCACTCGCCCGACAGGAACTTTTCGTAGAACTTTTAGTAAACATTCGAAAGCAGAGACTTCAGGCGACAGCCCTACGCCGCCGGTTTTCAAAAAAGCTTTTCTTTGACGCTGCCACAGGCGGAGATTTTTCGCCCTTTATCCGCCCATATTTTCCGGTGGGCAGAGCTCGTTTCTTGGACTGTTAGTAATCATTCGGCAGGGTAATCTTTTCTGATTCAAGCATTGTGCCTATATCCTAAACAAACCGTTTTCGTGCAACACATTAGGCAAAATAAGTTGAATTCGCATGTGGGAGCAAGGAGTCCTTGTCCAGTTCACGTGCCGGTGCGTGAGGTGACTACCTGCACTGCTGAAACGATACTTCTCTGCGCGTTCATATGCCCCAAATACCGATGATCATTGCGTCATCAAAAGTGGCCACCTCACGCACCGGCAAGTGAATTGGCCAAAGCCACTTTGTTTTCCACATCGAATTCAACTTATTTCACCTGCTTTGTTCCAGAGAGACAGGTTTTTTTCAGCATGCAAGTACAGAATTGGCATCAGGAAGCACTACTCTATTTCATGGTTACTGATAGTCTAAAGAAAGAGCTCTGTCCGGCGGGAAATATGCGCTAGTTTTGTGTGGAGATCACAGCGCAAAGATTCAACTTTTTTGAACCTGCTTTTGAGTCACACTGAATTTTTGAAAAGGCTGTTACTGGTTAAAAGGTTAAAAAAAAAGCGTGAGCAGAGCTTCCATGTAGTGCACTAATAATTTTACAATCTTGAGAGATGGGAAACATGATGAGTCAGATTGAGATCCGTATAGCTCTGTGCTCATCACAAACGACAGCGCTATTTTCGCGCTACCCGTCACCAAGTCCACTAGAGAATCTGTTCTGCAAATTGTGCACAACATTCATTGTTTGTTCAGAGCACCAGCTTTCGTGCTGATTATAATGTGCTGTGCTCACTTGTTCACTCAAGTTTGCAACAAGGCTTATAGATATCATCCTGATGACATGGTGATAATGAGCCGTATATAAGGTGCATTTGTCAGTTGTAAAGTCTTTTCAACTCGGCCTCCAACTTAACTAGCAGTCTTCAACTTTGGTAAGCTCTATAATCATTTTCACTTACCTCTCACTCTACTATATCAACATACCGCAACAAATTTTCTTCTCACCAATAAGCCCCATTACGATCTTCCTCTGCACATAATCTTTCCATACTGATAATCGCCACTGTTTATGCTGCTTTAAGCAAAATTGCTTGATATAGATTTGCCACCGATTTTGAATGCATGATGTCACATAATGGTTACTACCCTGTATCAAAATCCCATGCATATGGATAACTCAGTGAGCAGTTGAAGAATAGGAATAACATTGACCAGTTCATCAGTCCGCAATCCTCCTACTCAAAGTCCGTTTCAATTCATTATATATTAGCTCATAGTGCTGTAATTTGCTTTCTGACTCCATATTATGCTATATATGCTAAATTTTACCACGTGCAACTTTCGTTCCACGTAATATCGTGAGCTTCGCCCACCATCTCTAATATCGGTGCGAACTATTTCCATTCTCCCAACCGTCGTTTGATCTTGCATCTTTAGAAGATCCCATATGAAGTCGTGAGAATGTGACGTTACTGGAGGATGCGGCGAAATTTTTTCCATTGGAACTCGAAATAAGCGACCTAAGGTAATATCTTAATTACCCTTTCTACTCTCTGGTGACATAATCTGAGCTGTTCATCAAACGTCGTAAATAGTAAGATCTACCTATAATAAGTCAAATCAACGCGGAATTCTGATAAGTAAAAATTTCCACAGTTGCCGTAAGGCACTGAATCTTTGGTGAGAAAGCATGAGCATTGATTGCAACTGAATTTCGATTAACCGTTTTTATGCAACCGTTCACTTAACGTTTACAAAATTATGTTGCTTTTTGTAAAAAAAAATTTCATGAGGGAATACTCGGAACGGATAGTGTGATACTTCACGATTACTAGCCAAAAGTAATGGAGTGCACAAGACTTTCTGCTTGGTGATTTTTTATCACTTGGCGATTGGTGTGAATATGGCGTCTGCGGCTCCATTAGGTGAGAGGGTTCTCCCCTAAGAGGATTTGTCTCAGAGGTAAGGCACCGTGCATCTGACAAGGATGCAAGGTCAACTTTCGTGTATTCCCTGTATAACTGCCCATAGCAGACCACATTCATTGTTCAAAAATAACTATCAGATATATCAAGTTATTATGTATATATATATATATATATATATATATATATATATATATATTATATATATATATATATATATAATATATATATATATATATATATATATATATATATATATATATATATATATAGTACCTGGATTGTGCACTAAATGATGCCATTAAGTGGGTATATTATACAGATACATCTGCTCCTCCTCAACTCTTTCTCCTTTACTCTCTCCCCCTCTTTCTCTCCCCTCTCTCTCGCCTTCCCTCTCCTACGCGCTCTCCTGAAAGGAAGTAGTCCCCCGCTTCATCAAAATGCGTTTTCTTCACTGTCTCGACTTAACGAAACGAAGAAAAAATGATATCAGGTTTCCTCAATGATCTCGATGCGGATCACGAGGTTTCATCGTATTATGAGGAAGATTGCGGGTGATGAATAATTATTCGGTGAAAGTCGCTTCCCTGTCGAGCTTCCTGAGGTACAGAATCCTGCCATGTTATGTTATCTATAAAATTCTTATATTACGTGTGTATTCAAGCAAATAATAGTTTCGAAAGAAATCTTTTTCACTTTTATCTATGTTTAGCTCACTTAAATATTGGGCTCCCACAATTTTTTTTGCACAGTTGCTCCACTGATCATTTTTCTGTTCAAAGTAGAATTACTGCCGGAAACCTGTGGCATGTTGAGGAATGTTCGTCTTAGCCGAAGCTCAAACAAGGTCAACCAAAGCTCGAAAAGAACGCCAGCGCTCTAGCAAAGTTTATGTTCCATGCTTAGAAGATTATGCTTCCAGTTATTTGAGATTCGTAAGACACGATATTTTGAGAGACAATTAATTTCGACATCTACTGGAAGCAACTTAGGTGTTGGCTACAGCACTGTGAGAGAAGCGCTCGAAACGACTGAGTGTCGCTCCTCTCCGGTACAACGCTTGGCCTCGTATTGCAAAGTGACTCGTCACCTTTTGGAAAAACTGGGCTGGACCATGATACCACATCCACCGTATAGCGCTGATAGGAAACAGTTGAAGACTACAACCAGTTCAGAAGTGATATCACCGACTTCTTCAATTGCCGGCCTCATTCTTTTTGGAAGGCATTCGGTCTTTTTCTAGAAAATGGTTACATATAGTTAGTCTTGGTGTTGGTTATACTGTTGAATACTTAATTTCTTTGAATAAAAACAGCTAAATTCACAAGGTTTGAAATACGGAAGAATTTATGGGAAAACCCAATATCACCGTTCGATTTGTTGCGAGGCTATGTAATGCGCTCCTAGTTAGAGAGCAAAAGGTCAAACGCAGGCATGAGAGAGATTGTGCTTCCTCATAAGAAATTAAATCTACTTAATAAATTCCACGTTTCCGCTGCGCCCGTTTGGCACAAACGTTTTGTGTTATGTGTATGTGATCATGCATGTGCCCATGAGTGTGGTCTCAATTATGCATAGTTTATTTTAGTAGTATAGTCCTCCTCCCAGATTTCACTAAGTCACTCGTCCCTTTGAGATGAAGAATTGGTGCCAAATTTGTCTGTCGTGATATGCAAGTCGGAAATTCTATCGTTACGTAAGCAAGATGGAAGATTACCCAACGTTATCGACGTGAGGAGTAGAGGACAAACTTGAAAGAATACACATTGCCAAGCATGTGAAAGAGGGGTTCAATGGCTTTGACTTGCGTCACATATAGAAAAAACTCCGTTGCGCTCACTGAAATGCTCTACATAAGATTGAATGGACACATAGTGCTCTTATTTTCTACTGGACGACGACAAGTGAAAATCAAACCCCATATTCTAAACAAAAATTTTTCAAGAGCGTGTTAGTGATCAATCGAAAGCTTAAATTTCTGGCTAGAGGCGTACGCAGGCTGTTTTTCAAAGTACTTTGTTATGGTCCTGGGGAATCCGAAATAAATCTAATATTCACACTCGCCGCTTCCTTACTTTTCTCACGCTTATAATTCGTTGCAAGTACGAGAAGCATACGAGAGAATTTCGTAGTATCCAAGTTAAGAGTTTTTTGGAGTTTCTTTCAAAGCGGAGAGGAAATTTCCAGTTGATTAAAAAGTTCTATCCCACGTATGCGACACTTCAAGCCATCGATCGATCGTCCCTCTTTCCAGCGCGTAGATTAGGCGATATATAATCTCGCCAAACATGTGAAACACGATCTTATTTTCTCTGCTTCTTTGCAGATAGACGATGTTTCTCAGAAAATAAGCGCAGCATTGAAAGCATTGAAGCTTACGTTATCAAATGACTACTAATAGTCTAAAAATGAGCTCTGTCAGGCACACAGTTTTGACAGATGAGACGACTGTTGTTAGCGATAATTCGACACATTAAAAATTCCTCTCATGAGTTGATTGACCATTTATTTAGGTGCGATCGTTTTCGTCTTTTAGCTTGCAGTCCTAACAATATGCGGATGTTAGCACGAACACTCATCGGACTGCGTTGCCACGTAGGATTACTGTAAATGCAAACAACGTTCTAGTCAGCCAGTAGAGCATTATTGCACTTTGAGCTAACGATCACATAATTTTCCATCCATATCTCAGTATCCTTTTGATTGTGTTTCAATATATTACTTGGCATGAACAGTAGAGTGAACAATAAATGAACGTTAACATCAAATTTTATCTCAAAAATGATTGTTCTCATCTCTTTTACATCACAGATAGTCATCAGGAATCAAGCACATTAAAAATCCATCTTGTTTTCTAAATCTTCCACTCAACATTGTGCAAGAAACCAAGTATGAGCCTTCAGCTAAAACAAAGCCATAGCATCAGAAAAGTGAGCTAATATAATGAGTACTGCACAGATATCACTGAGCAACAAATAGTTCTAGATCCATAAACACCATATCTCACAGCCTCCTTATTGATAATAATCCAAGCAAATCGACATAGACTAATAAATCACAAGAACTTTCAGATACTAAGAAGAAAAATGTTTCAAAAGAGCATTACTCAGAGAAAACATAGGGCAATAGTTAGCCATGAACAAGACGTTGTCATCGTAAGGGAAGAAAGATTCACAGGATATTGTACGACAATTTTTTAGCTAGCGGATGATGGAAAGGAAAAGAGACTTGGAACTCTCTGCGGCTATAGAGGTTACATGTAACCCGTATCGGTCAAAGGTGATTTAGCCATCAAATTTTGAAGATATCTCCAAAGAAGTTGATTAATGAAAAATGGAGTACTGAGAATCTACAAAACACTGACGGTGAGACACAAGTTATTTTCGTCCTGTTTACAACAATTGATTAAATTTCCTTTACAACAACTCACAACTTCGCGAATTCAAATTAATGCCCTCGATTCCCTTGCCAAATGTGGAAGCTCGAGCTCCTGGCCCTTCAGTTAAAGTTCGCCGTGGAGAGAAGTACGGTCCCTAAATTGCATTTTTGCTCCCTGCGAACTAGAATTCCTGACATTACAGAGATAACCAGCACTATGGAGATTATATTAGATGAAAAATAAAATGTTGCTATCAAAATATACGGAATTTCCTATAAGAATAGAAGAATTAAACCTTACACTATATTATCACAATCGCCATTTGGTGATCCTTGCCCTTAGCGGCATAAAGTACTCATAATGCTCCTAAAGTTTCAAAAAAATGTTATTTTAACAAGAGTGAGGATAACGACGCAGTGATTTGCGGGTGAACTTAACTGAAAATAAACGTTGCCACTGCCTTATAGCTAATGAGGAAATGCGAGCGCTGTTTTCTTTTGCAACTCTTTTTCCTTTTGCAAACAGACAGCAGTGTTCAAAGATAATCACTACAGTGAAACTTGAAACCAACCATGGGTGCGTTTTCGTTAATTTCCCGTAAGCTGATATATTGAGCAAAGTCACTTCTACCTGGACGAACAAAAGTAACAACACCAACAACTTTAACGTTTTTCGTTGTTCTGCCATCACACTTACTTTGAGAGCCTGAAAATGTAGCAATGAGAAACCGATAGAATGCAAATAGAAGTGATCTATTGCGAAGCCTTGTATACTCTGCTAAAGCCGTCTGATTGAGGCGTATTTGATTCCGCCATGAATATCACTTACCTTAAGAAGCAAACTCACTACAAGGTGACAATTATACAAAAAACACAAAAAGGTTTGAAAACGGTAAACAAAATCGAAGAAAGAGCTATATCCAATTCGTCATTGCTTTGGCGAACGTTCGTCTTTAGTTCTTAATCGAACTGAATCAAAGACTCTGGCTTTTCTGACATGTTTCATTTATTTAAACTTTGTTTATTTCAACTCGCACCTTTATTTGTCGTGCTGATAATTAGGTCCCATACGAGAACCTCGGTAGCACTCTTCGCAGCTATTTGCTCCACGAGGATGCCATTCCTTCACGTCTTGTTTATTGCGCTTCCTATCTTAACTTTCTGATTAGTTCAAGCTATTAGCACGAGTCTCCATAGTTTATTTTTTGTATGACAGTAAGACTTTGTTGCTGAGAACAAGTGTAGCTAATCGTCAACATTCATGTTTTCTACGCTACCTACCGTTACATTCCCGGTACGTCTGGCATCCGACTTGAATCCTCCCAGTCGTTGACGCTCACGTCTATGCACATGTGGTGGATTCTCTCAGCCGTTGCTTGAGAAGCTTGTCTGTCTTTCTCCTAAATGTTATAGAATGTTGGGCGTGTCAAATCTTTTATAATTCTGAAGATAACCGAGCTAGCTTCTACGTGAACGCAAGAGATTGTTGAAAGCGTGTCGAATCTGCGTGAAGTCTACTGAAAGCATACATGACTAGCCATTCGGCTGTAGCCCTCTACGCAGTAATCAACTACCAAATACGACAATGTAATTTATATAACAAAATTGCTTGGAAAGAAAAGAGGTAATCCTCTGATACTTTTAAGTTATACCATGGATGATTTCAACTGGCAGGCGATTCTATGAGTGCTGAATTGACGAAGGAGTATATTATTTGAAATGTACTACCGCTTTTGCTTTGACAACATGGATCTTAGATGATAGCATACTGCATCAAATAAAGTGATAGGTGAAAGTTCATTTACATATATATATATATATATATATATATACCATGTATATAGTAGATAAATATTGGAAGTACTCTGAGCTAGCTTCGTTAAAATGCAGGTATCCGTCATTACTGTGGCCAAGGCTTCCAGATAGCTATTCGATAAATGTGGACTGCTAAAACATGGAACGTGAAAGCTCATTACTTTTGAACACCTGAATTTGCTCACATCTCCCGTCCCCAATGCGTTATCAAGTTCCACAAACTCACGAAAGTCCACTGGATTTGCATATCTTGATAGACTATTTTTACCTAACACAGATGTGTGCCAGATATAAAGCTGGAATGGGGCTTCTAGAAAACCATATTTCTGGTCCAAGGGAATGTCAACAGTGGACTGCTCACTGAAGCGATAGTCAAGCAGAGAAAAATGCTCTCCTTGATTGAGCATATTCACGTCAAAAATTTGTCATGATTGGCCATCACATAGAATGCAATCCTCTATATCAAGATATACTGAATAAAACGTGGGTATGAGAAGTGAAAACATTCACCACTCTATCAGTTTCATGACATAAAAAAACGTTTGATATATTGTAATAGATATTTTAAGTTTGATTAAAACAACATGCGACAGCTGATACAACTCAATTGATGATAATGAAAAAACTTCTCATAAGAAAATGAGATTATGAAATGAAAGAAAATGATAAGGGATATATATCGTATGTGATACACTCACTAACATGGCCTCTCCTTGTAAAATGAGACGATACAGCGAACGTCGACGATAATTATGACAATATTTCATTAATATGTCAAGGTGAAATTTCAGACTAAAACTTTGGAGCAATAAAAAGTGGAAACTTTCGAAATTAAAAAGCTTAAATTTCTAAACGCTGTGATGCGTGGTCGATTAACTCGAAAAACCCAGTTAAGCGTGAAGCGAACTTGCAAAGCATCACCACCTTGGTAGCTAGCGATTGCAGGGCAATTATCTCCGTTTTATTCACAGAGGCCAGTGGCTGCTCTGATGTGGTGACGACCAGTGGCATATCGCACAAAATTTTATCGCCACGCCTGGCTAAGATTCGCCTTCAACTTTCACGTTGACATAAATGGGTTACTCAGTTATTAGAAGAGTCATAAGCTTTTTGATAATTCTCAACATTATTATTTGACCCACGTGTCATGTGATCTGTAATAGGGCAAACTTAAAGAGCCCAATACACGTGTTTCAACCTTGACATTCTCATCATTCGGGCAGTACCCTTCTTCTTTTTGCCAGTCCTTGCAAAGCGCTGCGCCCCTATGCTTAGAGCAGGCAACGACGAACATTTTCCGTCCACCGAAAGAAATTGTCACTGACTGGACTGTGTTGTACACTCGATCTCTTGAATGGTATCGTTAATGTATCATACTTTTCGTTCAAGAAGATAGCGCACCGAGAAAATCAGAAAAAGATGAAGAGTAGCGCCCCATTGATGAGATTGTCAAGGTTAGAACACGTGTATCGAGCTTCACAAGTTTGCACTAGAACAGACCACATGGCATGTTGGCTCGAACAGTATTTATCAGCTACGCTAGAAAGGCCACGAACCTCCCTCTTTGAGGGATCTCGCCCAGTTAATCGCGCGGGAACTTGGAGTGTCCCCAGGAGGTGGATAGGAGAATAAACACGAATCAAAAGCGACCGCTAGCTTCCCTGAGGCGCAGATGTAATCAGGGGTGAACTCTCTGCTTTTGCAGCGCCGAAATGACAAACTCTATTTCTACGAGTCAAGTTGGCCAAAAGCCTGCAATCAAGCGGCGGCGAGGTAAGTGGGAGGAGGTTAGGAGACGGCTCTAACAAAGAGGTTTCTTCCGCTCCTCGGAGAGAGACTCTCAAGCTACTCGTGAGTACCCAGCCCCTCACGTTTAGAAACTGGTAAGCCATACGTTAGATATCCAAATGCCAAAAAAGAGTAACAAATGTGGGACTCAGTCCCCTGACCCCGAAAGAGCCCCTGGTATGGCAGCGCCAACAAGGACGAGTATGGTGAGACTGTTAAAATCTCAGGGTCGAACCAGGCTGCCAAAATCGAAACGGACTAAAACGACGATCTGTGCCTACATTGCAAGAACACTTGCTTACGAATCTGCTGTAAAAGAGCTATTGCTTCAAGCAAGAAGGATAAGGTACGACGTCACTGGCATGGCCGAGACGAGAAGGCGCCATTGTTTTCACGCTGTTTATAAGAACGGAGAAGAACTGTTCCTTGGAACATGCGTTAGCAGAGGTGTTGGCGGCATTAGCGTCCTCAAAAAGTCAAGTTCAACCGTGATCATCGATTCACTGAAACAACTAGCAACCCGTATCGGACGACTACGGTCCAAATATGTGGTTCAAATATGGCTTTGACCATCTTCGTTGCTTACGCATAAACATTAGGCAATTATGAAGACAATATCGAAGCGTTACGAACGGATCTCAAAAATTCTCCAGAGAAGATCGTACATTCTTGAAGGTCATCGTTGGAGATTTTAACGCTGAAATAGTAGAAGAACGTCTGACGAACGTCACATTGGGACCCACGAATTAAAATGGAATAAACAGAGAGAGAGGCGATCTGAGATTATAATGACGACCCAAATCATCCATGGTAGCTCGCAATTCTGAAAGCCTCACTCTCAACGACGGATGTGAGAGTCTCCTGATGGAGAGTGCCATAACGAAATAGACCACATCTTAGTAAATCAAAGGTTTTGCCTGACCGATGTTGCTGTTGTTCTTAGTTCTAGAGGGATCAGACCACCGCTTCCTTCGCGCCTCGTTCCGTTTCTCGAGAAGAGGAGAGAAAGCCGCTAGATTCAAACAACGGAGCGCCAGAACTACCATAAACTAGGAGGTAATCAAGTCATTAGTAGGCTCTTGGGAGGATACCGTTGTTGAAAACATCGACGAAGAATACGATCGACTCGTTGAATATTTTCGCATTAGCGCTATGAAAGTTGCGTTCAAAGAAACATTTGCACATAGATGCCGATTCGAGATATTTGGTCAAGTAAAAGAGGCATGTCAGTAGTCTAATTTTTCTAATCAAATTTATGTAAAAACTTTAAATTTTCAGCGGGTGATACAGATCTTCTTCGTGAACCTGATATTTTGAGCAGCCACCAGCACAAAAAGGTTTAATGCCGATATGTGCTTACCCAAGCATTTTCACTGACAGCTACGAGAGGATCTCTGAATGAAGAGTGATGCAAAAGGTGGCTTTGGTAGTGCAGTGGTAGGACCTCAGATATACGTGAAGCGCGAGTTCAACTACCGATCGATGTCAAATATTCTGCACTTCATTAATACTCGTGGATTTACATTCACAGCAGTCCTTTCTTTGATAAACATTGACTAAGCGTACACACTTACTGTTCTCGCGAGATAAGCGGTTCGCTTGACATCATCGCTCTCAGTGCCTCAGCGATTATGGCGTCCGCACTCCTCGTTCCCTTCGGAGAGTTCGGAGAGTCTCTGAATGAAGAGTGATGAAAAAGGTGGCTTTGGTAGTGCAGTGGTAGGACCTCAGATATACGTGAAGAGCGAATTCAACTACCGTCCGATTTCAAATATACTGCATTTCATTAATACTCGTGGATTTACATTCATAGCAGTCCTTTCTTTGATAAACATTGACTAAGCGTATACACTTACTCTTCTCGAGAGCTAAGCGGTTCGCTTGACATCATCGCTCTCAGTGCCTCGGCGATTATGGCGTCCGCACCCCTCTTTCTTTTCGGAGAGTTAAATTTTTTCTTTTGTGGCACGATCTGAACAAAACTATAGGGTATTTCACATTAGCGCTATGAAAGTTGCGTTCAATGGAACATTCGCCACATGGATGCCGATTCGAGACATTTGGTCAAGTAAAAGACGCATGTCGAAGTCTAATTTTTCTGATCAAATTTATGTATAAACTTTAAATTTTCAGAGGGTGATACAGAACTTCTTCGTAAACCTGATATTTTGAGCAGCTAAAGAACAAAAAGGTTTAATGCCGATATGTGCTTATCCAAGCAAGCCTGCTGAAGGTTTTTTACTGACAGCTACGAGAGGATCTCTGAATAAAGAGTGATGCAAAAGATGGCTTTAGTAGTGCAGTGGTGGGACCTCAGATATACGTGAAGTGCGAGTTCAACTACCGATCGATGTCAAATATTCTGCATTTCATGGACACTCGTGGATTTACATTCATAGCAGTCCTTTCTTTGATAATTCATTGACTAAGCGTATACACTTACTGTTCTTGCGAGATAAGCGGTTCGCTTGACATCATCGCTCTCAGTGCCTCAGCGATTATGGCGTCCGCACCCCTCGTTCCTTTCGGAGAGTTCGGAGAGTCTCTGAATGAAGAGTGATGAAAAAGGTGGCCTTCGTAGTGCAGTGGTAGGACCTCAGATTTACGTGAAGAGCGAATTCAACTACCGTCCGATTTCAAATATTCTGCATTTCATTAATACACGTGGATTTACATTCACAGCAGTCTTTTCTTTGATAAACATTGACTAAGCGCACACAACTCGAAAGACCGACTTTCTTGAAACCTCGGCATGTTAATAATATAAAACTTTGAAAATGAGAAGAAAAGCTGAGAAAACTAATCTTTATTTAAAGCTTCACGAGGTTGGTATCTTTTCCCAATCGATTGCTCTTCTTTCCGGTCGATGGGTTTTCTCGATTGCTTGTGGCTGACGTTTCGGCAAATATGCCTTCTTCAGAGCCTGAACGTATTATTCGTTGCAGCTTTATTTATATTACTATACAATAAGGAAAGAGGAAAAAAAATTATTTGAAAATCTAAGGTATTGTAAGCGAAAATCGATTCAGGGAAAACCACTCACCTAACCATCTAATCCAGGGACTACCTATGTTGTTAGCGCCAGGGTGACGTATGAACCCGCCCCCATGTCAATAGGTCAAATAATGTATAGGTGTCAAAATTAATCTGAGATAAGGTGCCATATGGTTGGTTATGTTAAGGCACTCTCACTTTTTGTTCATTTGCGGACCCGGCGCGAAAGACCCTTGAAGCTTTTTGGATAAATTCCAAAAACCCGCAAATGAACAAAAAGGGAGAGTGCCTTAACATAACCAACCATATGGCACCTTATCTCAGATTATTTTTCTAGCATGGGTCCCAGCTGACACCTATACATTATTTGACCTATTGACATGGGGGCGGGTTCATACGTCACCCTGGCGCTAACAACATAGGTAGTCTCTGGATTAGATGGTTAGGTGAGTGGTTTTCCCTGAATCGATTTTCGCTTACAATACCTTAGATTTTCAAATAATTTTTTTTCTCTTTCCTTATTGTATAGTCATATAAATAAAGCTGCAACGAATGATACGTTCAGGGTCTGAAGAAGGCATATTTGCCGAAACGTCAGCCACAAGCAATCGAGAAAACCCATCGACCGGAAAGAAGAGCAATCGATTGGGAAAAGATACCAACCTCGTGAAGCTTCAAATAAAGATTAGTTTTCTAAGCTTTTCTTCTCATTTTCTAAGCGCACACACTTACTGTTCTCGCGAGATAAGCGGTTCGCTTGACATCATCGCTCTCAGTGCCTCAGCGATTATGGCGTCCGCACCCCTCGTTCCTTTCGGAGAGTTCGGAGAGTCTCTGAATGAAGAGTGATGCAAAGATGGCTTTAGTAGTGCAGTGGTGGGACCTCAGATATACGTGAAGCGCGAGTTCAACTACCGTCCGATGTCGAATATTCTGCATTTCATTGACACTCGTGGATTTACATTCATAGCAGCCCTTTCTTTGATAATTCATTGACTAAGCGTATACACTTACTGTTCTTGCGAGATGAGCGGTTCGCTTAACATCACCGCTCTTAGTGCCTCAGTGATTATGGCGTCCGAACGCCTCTTTCCTTTCGGAGAGTTTGATTTTCTCCTTTTTGGCACGATCTGAACAAAAACTATAGGGTAAAACGCCATTCAGTAGCACGAAAACCTCAAAGCACAATAATCAGTTCTACTTGCAGTTAGTTGACGATTGTAATCGGTATGCGTTACCTCAAAATAGATAATTAGATACATACACACGTATTCACAACAATAATATAGCGATAATAACGAGACAGGAGAGGAAAAAACATTAGATGGTTTCGTAGGTTCTGGCCCAAAAGCAATAAACACCAGATCTGAGAACAAGAAGTGACTAAAATCGTATGATTTAAGTGCCGTTCAATTGCGAATTTTCCTGTTACAATTTTGCAGCACAACTTTCCCAAATCTGCTTTAGATGGAGATGTACTGGGAACAAATTCGCAATAATACAATACAGGAGAAGAAAGCGGTGTGAGGTAAGAGCAAAATAACACAACGGATAGGACGATGAAGTAAATACCTGAGTGACCATCAAAGACGAGCAGATGAGCGACCACGTCGAAGGGTGTTGTGTGCGTGGAATGGCCGAGACGAAGCACAGCGCACTGTGGCAGCGTGCCGATTTCATATGTTGGCATGCTGCCAAAGCAGAGCATATTTGAATGTCTGAAATGGCAAAAAATGAGAAGATGGAGGACTTTTTGGGACGGAATTTATGAAAACAATGGCTATCATACCCTACTCGCGACTTTTTATCGACATCATTCAGAACAACTATAATCTGATAACAAGATGACACGTTTGAGCCTGTTATGTGGTCAGTAACGACACTTAACCGTGCCAGTCAACATCCTCCCTTCCTCCCTAGACAGGCTCAAACATGTTGTCATGTTATTAAATTATAATTGTTTCGAGCGAGGTCCATATATACAGTCGAGATTAAGGTACGACACATTCTACCACCCACAAGCACTCGACTGTGCTCACTGCAATGTCGGGGATTCTGTCACTTGACTTGCCGTGATCTATACTCTTCACCGATCCCCTTATATGTAATGAGATCTCCAATGGATTGGGAGAACCGAAAGGTACTTTGCTACTGAGGAGCCCGAAAGGCGAAACAGGCGCTTCTCTAGTACTGCATATGTGCCGTACCACACCTCATCACAGGCTCAAACATAGTATCATTTAATCAGACCTTATCAATCTTCATATACTCTATAGCTAGAAAGATTTTTTTCCAAATTAGAGTAATCACATGACAAAAAAATCAATTTGAGCTCATCGACGACGTTATATTTGAAGTCGTTTTGGTTTTGCCGGTGGTTCATCTGGCTGTATGGAGGTGTTTTCGTGGAATTTTTGTAATCATTTAGTAGCCCGTGGTATGCAGATGGTATTAGATTGTTCCATAAGTTTTGACACTAAACGAATAAACAACAAGTTTCTCAAACTAGAAGTCATCAAAATTGCATGACTTCGGTGTCGTTGAATTGTGTATTCTCGTGAGCATTGTGACATACTTCTTGCCTATACTTGCTCAAAGGTGGAACTGTCATGAGAACAAATTCACTTGCTATCAATTCAGGAATGGCTTGTAAGCGAAAAGGCTAGTAAAACGGCGCGCAAGATAAACGGAGCTTTCTGTGGACGGCACTAGGGCGATTTAATCTTGGGTGCCACTTTACTAACACTTTTCTCTGCGATGAAATCGTGCATGAGCAGCAAGTAAACTTCTTCCCACGACAGACCTATCTTAAAGCACGTATAGGCAAGTTGTATATCAAATTATTCCCTAAAAAATGCGCAGTTGGACTATATTGCAACCATGCAATTATAATTAGTTCTGGTTAATAAATTTGCGGTTTACTGCTGTGACAAAACTCACAGAACAACGTTGCTATTTGCTTGCCATGTTCACATAAAAATAGCTTTTTTGTGTCTTCTCTGTCGCTGCTTTTAAAAATCTTGTAACATGTGGTGTAACAGAGTGTGCACTATAGTGTAATATAGCCATAAAGCGCTCCTACTTAATCGCTGATATTCGGCGCCTGTGGAGAGCTTATTCTGTGATAAGTTCATTTGTCAGTCGGAGACATGCTCAGAATGGATTTGTCGCAAAACGTAAGCTACCCAAAGCGCTTCAATTCTATGCTTTCGTAAGAAAGTTAGCTGCAAATAAACAAGTGAATATTTGTGTCGATAAATAGTTATTCACAGAAAGAAAAGTCAGAAAAGGATCTTGGTGATGCACTGGGGATGAAGCGAGCCTTGGAAGGGTGATCACGTGCTCGAAGTCTTCCTGAGCCCGCGAGTTTTCCTGCCCAACTCAACGGAACTGTGTGTATCTCACATGGTACCGGCTATAAAAAAAGATTAGAAATGGGGCTCGAAAAAATAGTAGTTTTTTGTCATTCGCTGTTTTATTTCTTTTCCAATTATTTTCTCTATAATCAATATCTTCAATCAACAAAAAAAAACTATCATCGCTGCCATATGCAGTCATGGAATTATAACCTTGAGACTTATTGTTTCGAGTCTGACGACAATAAGAAGAAATGACATTGGGGATCCACGATCCGATTACCGAACAATGCATGGAGCTGAACATTATGAACAAGCGACAGAATCACAGAAAAAATTAAGTTCGTATTCGAACGCTGATGTGTCTCTCGTGAGAAATACTGACCTAAGGGAAATCATGGTGGTAGACCAGGAAAAGTGGAGTTGGATACACTTATAATTCAGTAATTAATCCCATGCCAGGGAAATCTTCTACAACGGCTAGAAAAGAGTTTTCCTGCAAGGGTCTCTTTATTCTGGAGGACCGGAAACATTAGCAAAGTGTTGAAGCACAACACTTTTTGTCCATCGATATATGAGCTCTGGAGATGAAGATATGGGAAAAGTATAGTGTCCACTGTCGCATCCCAATGAAACCAATAAGCTTTAGAAGATTAAACACAGATCCAGCATCCTATGGAAAACTTCACCATTGTTTTAAAGAAAGCCCCAAACTTATAACGAAGGCGAAACATTAGGTGCGATAAAGAATGAAAGGAGAAGCAGTGGCCGAGTGGTTGCTATGCTTGTCGAGGCACTTGTGGAGCTCCATCCCCACCCCTTCCTCCCAACGTCTTCACCCAGTTGCCAATAAACGCCTTATGGATCGCCATAGCCTGGCTATTCTCGGGATTGCGAAGAGACTCGCTCAACCAGTATTTTATGGCGTTCAAGAAAGAAGACGAAAAAGTATATTGGAAGCTGAAAGTACTGGGATTGGCACAATGAAAAAGAATTTTGTGAAGACCGATGAATGAAATAAGTAAATAAGTAAATGATAGAACGGAAAACTAAAAACTCCTCAAATAATAGTTTCTGAACAAAACCTTTAATTTTGTAAAAGAAAACAAGCACAAACCTTTAGGACTTTCTGTCGCAAATGTCCGGTAGCACGAGTCGAGTGGCCCGATCCGAGACGCATCAGGTTTTGTCCTCCATTAAGGGACACTCCTGTAAGGGACACATGCACTTGAGCATCCACTAACAACTAACAGGAACGCTCACATCTCAAGAAGGGCGCGCGCGCGTTTGCGGCGCGGTCTTCTCATTCGAGCACGGTTTCATCTTCCGCTATTGATTTTTCGTCAACATTCTTCATTTAGTAGGATTAGGCATGTTTTGTAGTATGGAAAGTGAGAAAACGTAACAATGAAGGCCTAGAGAATGATAAGTGATATATTTCTAAGAGAAAGAAACATGTTTGAAATGCGATAATTTGTCACTACTATGAATAATGAGAACACCCACAGCATAGGTTGGGGACGTGAACGAACGCGGACCAACATAACCATTACGAGTTATTTTCAAGTTTGGGGTAGAAAATTTCATAAGTAGTTTGCAAGGAGATTAAGCATGATTTTTTTAAAAGGACTTGAAGGATCATTATGAAAGACTTGCTTTTATGAAGTTGAAAAACATGATAAAAACACATTGCTACCTTTGAAATCGTCCACATTGTGGAGAATTATGTTGGAAGCTTGCAAGAGTGTTAAAATTCACAAGAAGGTAATTCAAACTCGCAAATAAGTGTCAATTGAAGGAATGTAAGCATTATACAATGACATACGTGCATCGCATCAGTATAAAATTGTTATTTGATTTGATGCGACCGAATATATTTCAGTGAAGAAAGTAGTTCGCCTATTCAGCTTATACCTTGCTTTCTCTATTCATGAAAATCCGCACTTTGTGCGTGGGTTCCAGCGCAACATGACGACTTTGCATCCTGCACAGCTGCACATTGTTTTCGTTAGATTTAGCTGAAGACCAACCTTTCCACGGGCGTTATCGAAATCGGTCAACATTCGTTCCGCTCGGCTGATGTTCGGTGTTATAAGAACGATGTCGTCAGCAAAGCGAAGATGGTTTAATTGTCGACCGTCAATATTCACTCCCATATCGTCCCATTCTGATTATCGCATGACGTTTTGCAGGGTGGCAGCGAACAGTTTTGGCGAATTGTATCGCCTTGTCGAACCCCTCTTCTTATGCCTATGGTGACATTGTTGTGGAATGGAGATATTTTGGTCGTTAAATCTTTGTAAAACTCACAAAGATATATATATGCATATATTTATATATGTATATATGTATTATTTGAGAATGTGAACATCTGTTTAAAACGAAAAGAAAGGTGTTTCATATAAACCCAACTTCCGTATGATTATGTCGTTTCTTTCTATCGTTACATTAGCAATTTTTTTGAAGACTCGTTGTAATGATTTCAAATATTTCGCTATCCAAGGAACAACGCGCGAGAGAGTGCGAAGTGGCTAGACGAATGCTTTTGGACTTCATAACGAAATCAGAAAGGATACGTAGTATGACTTCAGTAAGGTTTGACACCGATATACCAAAAAGTTAGTTGGTTTCTCTCCTGTCTCCATTGGTCAGTTTCATTCAAAAAAGGTGATTTATCTTTTTACATCTATCCAAATGGAACTGGCAATCTGCGCATATTTAAATGTTAACAATCGTCCGAGGTATGTGGTGATGGAGGCACGTAACATAGGCAAAGACGATATCGTTTTATTGATAGAGTTACCGTCTTGAATACTATTTCACTTGGAGTATTTTTGTTTTTGATACTGTGCAGAAGAGATGATGTGTTCTAATCATGACGAGTACACTATGGTCTTGAGACGGATCTGTTTGAAAGAGTTTCGATAATGAAGCCTTTTTGTCGACTTTTATATTGCTCACAATTCTTAATACATATGGTTTTAGAAGGCATTTGAGCCAATGGACGAAATTCCTCTGCAAAGGACCATGTTCCGCTTGAACTGCACAAATGCTTTTCGAAGCCTGTTTTCATTATCAAGGTAATCCATTCTCTATACTTTACTTTCGCAAATAGATCTCATTTATGTTAAGGGCTTTATCGACTGTGCAAAATGCCGTACCAAATCTTCGCATTACAATGTCTCCCATCATGGGGGAGGCCAAGTTCAAAAGATCTGATAAGGTAATAAAATTAATCGTTATATCGTCATACGGATTTGGTAGTAATTCCTTTTGAAAGCTGCTTTAGCCCACACGGATGAAGACTTCGTCTCCGGAGCGCTTTTACAAGGTCGAAAAGTATGCAAAAGAGCTTGGAATTCGATATCAGACTTCATTCTCCTGCTGCTCTCTAATGGATCGCCGTCGTACACTTAACATTTTCTACTATGACGAACCGAGACAGAGTGGAGAACGTGTAACAGCAATTATAGACCATATGAACTCATCGGCAACAACAGATTTCTCTCACGGCACTTTCTTCGTTTGCTGTGTTGATACGCAGAGCACCCGAGAATTTTTAAAGCCAAAATGAAATATACTTGCATTGGCTGGAGTGCGGTTAGGAGGCGACATTACTCGGAAGGTGGATAGAAGGGAATTCTTCTGATATTGCTAATAAGAAGTGCGCATCATTGCAGAGCCCGTGTAGGTGGCTGTTAGAGATGTCATGCAGCACACATGTGGTCGTTACTAGTTTGATTTCGCCCATTTGGATCAAAGAGTCCTTCATTCGTGAGCGGGTCAATAGGTTTGTACGCAAGGTTCGGCCGCTTTTTCCAACGCCTTTCCTCGAGTTCACATGACGATGCTTTAGTTTAGCCTCCCCAGCATCTTATGGAGAGTCGTGTCGAGCAGCAGCGCACGACATTTATAATAAAATCCTCAAGCAACAACTGTTATAACAGGTAAAATGCTCGAAGAACTTTGCGGTAACGTATGGAGAACAAATCACATTGAAGGATTGCAAGGATCCGAACTTAATATGCGATGGCGGGTAATACGAAAAATAACAAGCCTGTCTTTAGCAGCCGCAAATAACACTATCCAGCACAGAATAAAGCACTCTCATCAGCAAATCCCATTTTATCCAAACTTTTTAGGAGCGCGTGCTACTTGGTAGAGTTCCCTTGTGTTTCTTCTAGAAATGTTGTATTAAATATCTTCGTCTCAGAATGGATTGATTTTGCATCGTATACGTCTTTCAAGCTTTGTGACTTTTTATATAGCACTTACATCTATTTCATGAGGTCAAAATACGCCAGAGCGTAACATTTAGTGAAGCAAACGAGGAACACACATATGAAATCGATTTCGTGAGTTTTTCCATTTGTCGATAACTACGTTGCACATGGCATTTACGATCTCATAGCCTTTAGGAACAGTTCAAACCCACTTCTCGAGCTTATCCAAGTGGTGGATCTACTGGAAAATCACTATAAAGTTATGCCGTGAAAGAATATTGCAAGATTTGAATGTCAGTGTGCAATGAGCCGTTCCTTGTTTGCTTTATACTATAGTCTTTTCTGTCAACGTATTGTGACTCTCATATGTGGTTTTGTATTAGTTCTGAGACTGCTGTGTTTTACGTTTAGTGAATAGTGAACAAACAAAACAAAAGTTTGGACTTTCTGTTTATACTTATGAAAAAAACTCCAGCATTGTGTAGAAGTAATTTCTTCATGCATTACACAAACTATTCATGAAATGTGCCAGAAAAATTGAGATATGTAAAACATGGAGAAAATTTCTCTAATGCTCCTTGATGATATGTCACTTCACTGAACCTCCAAAAAATGACTTTTGAATTTTGAGCACCAAGACGAACCCTCACAAGAAATCACGTGCCCTCCAGCACGCTTCTTAATTGTTGTGACGGCTTGATGCGACACTCATCTCTTCTCTTCTAATCATTCCTGAACTCTTGAACTCCTTCCAAAAGGTCTTAAAGGCATTGTTGCACCGACATTATTGACAGTTGCTTCAGCGTTCTTACCACAACCTGAAAGTCTTCACCGTTGTGCCTTTCGGTTGCGCATGTAGAGGAGTACTTCTCCGCGCCTTCAACTATCCATGTATGCTCTACTTATGCGGCGATAATGTGGCCCAATCGTTTTGGCTATCTGTTCATTACCACACATCTTACAGGATATAGGATATATTGTATCTGAAAGGATGCAGACTCTGTCTCTAGTGTTAGGAGATTTCACATAATCCTTCATCCCACACGAACGGTCATACAAGTGCTTCCGAACCAATTGCTCACATGATGTGCTGGGTGGAATTTCCACAATGCCTGCAGAATTTTCCAGATCACTGTATTTTAACCTTCCAAAAGCGGCACTTCGTTATCTGAAGTTATTTTCCCATTTGGATTTTGCATGCCATTGTTTTCGTGATGGAGCTTGTCTCTCCATCTTGACCTGACGTCAGTGGCTATACTTTCTGAATTATTTGAACAGGTGTGGTGACGCCTCTTTCTCCCCTCCTACGCGAACAAGTAGCTACTCGGTACACTTTTCGCATATGTGCTTCTTTGTGCGTGGGGGATCATGAGGGCAGTACACTGTCATGTTTAAGCCGTCGCCTTTTGATGCCATTGCGTAGAAGACCCACTTTTGGAGAGGTGTATTTGAAGGTTCAAGGAACAAAGCCAGCACTTCCTATGGCTTTTCTTTTGTAAAATTTATATACTCTGACACTATATTGAACAATTCCAACATCTCTCCATCTCTTCTTGTTTAGAATAGACATCAAATGTATTATTCAAATGTAGACAATAGAGAAGTGGACGAGTAATGATTGAAAACGCTGTAGAGATTGTTTGGTATTGAGCTGTTCTATTGCGCGCTCTTTATAGGTGGAAAAGGAAGAATGTTTCAAGCTGTTAAATAAGCAGTCGAAGTATGCAAAATTCACAAGAGTAAAACAGAAAAAAGTAGCTTCGTTTTTTTAAGCGTTCAAATACACCCATAAGAAAGTGGCTAAACTACATGTCATTTGAATTTGGTAATTTAAAGTCCGCGGACCTTCCTCTTTCAAGGATCCCGCCCAGTTAGTCGCGGGGGCAAGTGGCGCTTCCACAGGTGGTGGATAGGGGAGTAAACGCGAACCAAAACCGATCGAGTGCTTCACAGAGACGCAGGTGGATTCAGAAGTGAGCTTCCCTGCTTCTGCAGCGCCGACTTGACAAAAGGTCTATTTCTTCGAGTCAAGACGGCCAAAAGCCTGCAATCAAGCGGCTGGGAAGTACATGGGAGGCGGTTAGGAGTAGCCTCCAACAAGTAAGCTCCTCCCACTCCTCCGAGAGAGACTGGCAAGCTACTTGTGAGTACCCAGCCTCCACGTTCAAAGCCTGGCAAGATATACGTTGGATATCAAAATACCAAAAACAGTGGCAAATATGATCCTCATTTCCCTGACCCCGAAAGAGCCCCTGGTACGGCCACGCCAGGTAGGACGAGTACGGAGAGGCTGCTAAGTCTCAGAGCCATACTAGGCTGCCAAGATTGAAACGGACTAAAATGACGATCTGTACCTACAATGCAAGAACTCTTGCTCACGAATCCGCTGTAGAAGATCTGTTGATTCAAGCAAGAAGAATAAGGTGCGACGTCATTGGCCTGGCTGAGACGAGAATGTGCCATTCTTTTCACGTTATTTATGACACCGGAAAAGAAATGTTCCTTGGAACATGCGATAACACAGATGTCGGCGCCTTTAGCGCCCTCGTCAAATCGAATTCAACCATAAACTTCGATTCATTTAAACAACTCACAACCCGTATTGGACGATTGCGGTTAAAAAGATGTGGTTATATGCCGGCTTTGACCATCTTCGTTGGTTACGCACTAACATCAAGCTACGACGAAGACGAAGTGGAAGCGTTCTATATGGACCTTGAAAAATTCTTCAGAAAACGATACATTCTTCAAGGTCATTATCGGAGATTTTAACGCAAAAAATGGGCTAAGAAGAACTCTGAAGAACGTCACATAGTTATCCACTGAGTAGAATGGAATGAACAGGGTGAGAGGCTATTTGAGTTTATCATGACGACCAAAACCATCCATGGTAACTCGCAATTCCAGAAGCCCCTTTCTCAGCAGTGGACGTGGGAGTCTCCCAATGGAGAGGACAATAACGAGATAGACCACATCCTAATAAATCGAAGGTTTTGTCTGACCGATGTCGCTGTTGTTTCTATGTTCTACATGGGATCAGTCCCACCGCCACCCCCCGTCTTTCGCGCCACGTTCCGTTTTTCGAGGAGAGAAGAGAAAACAGCTAAATTTAAAAAAAGTCCCAGAACTGCTGAAAACTGGGATGTATTCAAATCATTAGTCTGCTCTTGGAAAGATACCATTGTCGACAACATCGACGAAGAATACGATCGACTCGTTGAATATCTTCACCTTAGCGCCATGAAAGCCGAGAGTTCTAAAGTCACGAAAAGACGCCTGTCTCCGCAGACACTCGAGCTGATACGTCAACGTACAATCGCACGAGCTCCAGGCAACCGAAACCGTATGTCCAAACTTGCGAAACGCTGCAGAGAAGCGATAGAAAAAGACTTCAAAGAGAAAAAAGCAGCAGTTATGGCAGAAGCTGCAGTAGCTGGGAAGAACACTCGCAAATCCCAGCGAGACCTCGCCAACTATAAAACCAAGTTGATTGCACTACAATACATTGGCGGGACACTTACAGCTTCGAGAAGGGCTATGGAGAAAACCATCCACCAATACTACTCAGATCTCTTCGCTAGCCATGTCTTCTTACCGTCATATAATTTGAAAGAGGACGAATATGTCGTTCCACCGGTCTTCCTTTCCGAAATCCGACAAGCTATATCGTCGGTGAAGAACAGAACAGCACCCGGTCCAGACAGTAATGGACCAGAACACCCGAAGAACTTGCCGCCAATTCTCATTAACACCCTTGCTCGGCTCTTCACTCGCTAGCTGTCAGAATGCAAGTTCCCTATCCAATGAAAAACTAGCAAGACCGTGTTGTTGTTCAAAAAGGGAGACCTTCACGACATAGGCAATTATCACCTAATTTACTTGCCATTCCGTTGTCTGTAAACTCTATACCAGAATCATTGCAAACAGGATTGACAGAACACTGAACGGAGGACAGCCACGCGAACAAGCAGGGTTCCAAAAAGGACTTAGTACCATAGACCACATTCACACGATTACAAGACTTTTGAAGTTTCACGAGAGTACAAACAACCACTCTGTCTCACTTTCATCGATCTGAGGAAAACCTTTAATTCAGTGGAAATAGAAGCCCTCGTAGAGAGTCTGGATAACCAGGGCGTCCCTACTCGGTACATAATGACCCTTCGTGAGCTTTATAAAGGTTTCACGACCAAAATCTCTCCATTCTATAGCAACATCACCGTTGACGTAAGAGGTGGGAGGGGTTTACAAGGCGATACAATTCCATGCAAACATTAGAATGGGACGATATGTTAGTGAAAATTGACGATTAACAATTAAACCATCTTCGCTTTGCTCACGATATCGTTCTCATAACACCAAACATTAGCCAAGCGGAACGAATGTTGACTGATTTCGATGACGCCTGTGGAAAGATAAGTCTTCAACTAAATTCAACGAAAACGATAGTCATGAGGAACTGATGGGATTTGAATGTCTCATTGACGCTCAACGGAACGACAATTTCCAAATGCTCCAGTTACGTCTACGTAGGTTTTGAAATCAACCTGATGAACGACCTAGCTCCAGAGTTGAGCAGAAGGAAACGAGCGGCTTGGGGAACGTTCAAGAGCATCGAAGATGTAGCGAAGAGAACAAAGAGCGTTTGACTACATACCCACCTTTTCGACTTGACAATTATCCCTGCCCCAACGCATGCAGCAGAAACCTGGCCGCTACGTGAGCATTATGAAAGACCACTTGGCGTTATCGAACGCGCAGTCGAAAGGTCGATGCTCGGAGTATATCTTATTTCGCAAATGAGATAAAGGAGTTACGTCAACGATAGAAAATCAGAGACGCCTTTCTACAAGCCAAGATATCGAAAATAAGGAAGGCCGAACACGTGATGAGCTTCAGCGACAACCGATGGACGAGAGCCGTTATCGACTGGATACCTCGGGACGTCAAGCGCTCTAAAGGAAGACCACTGACCCGTTGGTCCGATTTCTTCACGAAAGCGATAGAAGAAAGTTGTTGTGCTCAACGAACCCCCAGAGCGAGGAGGACTCACTGGGCTACTCTTGCGCGCGACAGGGAATAATGGAAGAGTTGCTGGTACCCGCTCGAGTCACTGCACGATCAACGGGACGACAGGTGAATTTAAAGTGGCAATGTGACGGTGAAATTTCGGGAGACTAAGGCGGGGAAGATAGAACTCTATAAAATCTCTCTACCTGACCTCTTTATGACATTTCTTTTGATCGATTATGCAACATGAATTCGAGCGTTATCGTACGGCAAAATTGCCAAGTTCGTGCCGTTTTTGTTTTTCAGCATGATTTTTGCCATGACAAATCGCATGACATCGGTATCGTTCGATTGCGTATTTTCTTGCGAAGATTTTGGTACACATTTTGCCCGTACTTGCTTTAAGATAGAGCTCGTTCCATGCTCCCTTGAATTTGTACGCCGCTACACTGGCAGTGTTCCCCTACGAGCCATTCGTAGTGTATGAGTAGCAAGCGAAATCGTTCCCACGACGGCTGCATCTTAACACAAGTATAGGCTTGTTGTCTCCAGTACATTGTTCTCAAGAAAATGCGCAAATCAACGATACTAAAGTCAAGCAATGTCAGTTACATTTGACTGATGAATATACAAAGAATATTGCCTGCAAAGAGCGTATTTCGAATACAAAAGTCGTCTTTGAAGCCCTATAAAACAATCATATAACATATTTCCTACATAGAAAACACATAAATGAATAGCGTTTTTAACGCGTTTCAAAGAAGAATAACATTTTGCATATCTTTATCTACTTGTTATTACAGAAAAAAAAAGAAAAAGTAAAGTCATGTCTGTACATCTAGAACAAGTCTTTCCGTGAGAAAAGTAGGGTACTTTTCTTATCTGAACCCAGCTTCTAGCCTTTAGAAAAGGAAATTTTGTGCTCAATCTTAATGCTTAGATAGTCTTTCGATAGCTCAAATTAAAGGAAACTGAGTGGAGTATTTCGTATTCATATTGCCTTTATTGCTCTGGAAGAGCAAGGACAATGTTTGCTTCTTATCCAAAAATTTCTCGTCCACCAAAGCTTTTCGTTCGAAGTTCTAGTGACCAATCGATAGATCAAATCTTAGAAATGTCAAAATTTATTAACTTTTCAATATGGATCTCGTATTACGCTGTAACAGTCAAAAAAAATTGGGTTTCGCAAATCTGGAAGGAAGCGCCGAATGCGAAACCCAATTTTTCTTTGGTTCTTATAAAGCACTATGAAGTCCGTTTAAAAGCCACAACATTACTGTAATTTTAAAATTTGATCTATCGTTTCAACGTTGAAAGTTTAGGAGAAAGGCTTCAATCAGAAGAGATTTCTAAATGAGGAACGAAATATCATTGCTCCTCTTTCAGCGCATTAACAAATCCTTTCCTAAAGTGATATAGACCATTCAAATTCTTATGATCTAGGCTATCGATTATTTAAACGTTTGAAGCGATCAAAAAATACGTATTTCTCAAGGGATCGAAGTGAGGAGCGGCTAATTGAAGCGATCCAGTTTTGTAAATTCCAATCTTTCCTTGGGTGTCTCAACATAAAACGAAGTCCATTGCTGTCGACTGGCTACTAAAACTCAGCAAACTCTGGTTAGGGAGTAATCTTTGAATGAGTAACAAAATTTTCTTTTCCCTCTTTCAGAACAATAAGATTTCTTCAGTAATCTCTTCAAAGTTAAAATACACCATTTAAGTTTTTTTTATTTGAGCAACATAATGACTACTTGAACTGTGAAGACGACCACAACGCGTCTTTTATAAAGGGTCAAGATAAGGTGCTGATAACGGAAAAGTACGAAAAGAAGAAAAGAAGGGGTCACTGCATTTTGCACGACGTATAGTATATTCAAATGAATATGAAAGAACAGCAATTAATATCGGTTGAGAGAAGCGATAAGCCCCATAATGAAAAAGATGGTATGCCAAATTTCAGTGGGAAAATATTTCCAAACCTACTCTCCATAACAAACGAAATAGTGCCGTTACTGAAATGGGTCTGAAAAACAGTATTCTGAAAAATTTTTTAACATTTACAGCCATTCCACTTAGCACATTACGTTACCGACCGGTTCAGTACCACCTGCGTGACCGCTTTTATAAAGCAGAGGATTGGATATCATGTCCTAATGGTAGAGACCGAGACTGCTCAAGTTGAGGCGCAATAAACTGTATAAACATGTAATGATGAATACGTAAGCGAAACAAGGAGACCACTTTGAATCCGTGTAAGAGAACGATTATGTGGAAAGAGCGAATTGCCCAATTACTTCTCTATGTATGAATAAGACAAAAGACACAAGGGTGATGACTATTGTCTATAGCAAACTTCTAGGGCATTACTCAAAACCTTGGCTCTAAAATACATTAAGGCCTTTTGCCTATACCTCAAGAGTTCAGAAATAAATAGTAGGAGAGAGTGTCTGCCAGTGGGATAATGCTTTATCTCAGACTCTTTTCACTTCGAGTAAGATTTATTTATTGGCGTGTATGACTAAACACCGAGACCTCTTCCGTATATGTAGCCCGTATGAAAGTCAGACTTCTGAACTGATTTTGCGTTGAATTTTCATTATTTATATGCTATATTAACCAAATAATTCGCTATGGTCTGACAAAGTGCATTTGGGCTCTGACCAAGGAGAAATCGCTCCAAGCTGGCACTCGATTTGAAAGGAATTTCTACATATTCGATTGATGTCGAATTGGTGCAAATGTAATCACGGTTTGCTTTAGCAGTTACTTTTTTGAACTTTCTTCAACTGGTGAACGACCGTAGAATGGTCGACATTGAGTTTATCCGCAGTATTTAGTGTGGTTCTAAAATGATTACCTTCCATGATCGCTTTCTGTTTTTCGTTGTCAACTTCTCATTCTTGGCTACCACGTACCTTTTCTTCAAGGCAATCGTCTACTTTTTCATTACTTCGCGACCCACCACTGCACTGGAAGTTCGCTAGCAAATTCTGGAGCAGAAGCGTTGCCACTTTTACGAGTTATCTCTGCTGCTTGACGACCTGTTTTGAATTTGATGAGAAAATAGCGCAAATTTTTTTCTTTTGCAAAAATCGTCTAGTTTCCTTTTTGTCTCACCTACTTTCCATGATCTGAAAATTAGAAACTTGACAGCAAGTAATACGTCATCAGCAGCGAAACATAAAGCAAGGAATACGCATCAGGATGATGTCAAACATAGCAACAAAGAGGATAAAGGATGAAGCTCTCGACATTAATCAATCCCAGAGCGTTGCGCCATGGACTCGCCTTTGATTTTTAATTTCGTTTGAGGTGATTGGATGCATATCTGGCCTTTACAATGACTTGCACTGGCTTCCCGCTGTATAGAATCGGAGCTGCTCATCTGCACAGACAAGTATGGAGGCAGTACGGCACCAATTTACCAACCTCGGTGGGATGGACGGCTTGGTGAGCCATGATGGGATATCGAACCATCGACCTTGTATGCGACGCAGAGTACTTCTGACCACTGCACGATATATGCTCACCTTTACATCACATACTCAAGAAAATCCAATAAAAAGCGACAAATTTTAACAGTGCATAAACCTCAATCACTTTTGCACAAGCCTGATGCACTCATGGGCTAAACAATGTAATAGTAAGGAACATGTGTTGCGAAGAATGAACATTAAAATTCTCCACTGCCATAAACTTTCGAGAAAAAAAAACCGATGCTCGCGGAGCTGATCTACCCATCGAGGGATGCGCCATGGATTCTATTCCACCAAGCATCGGGTGAGACGATTGAATGCATATCCGTCTTGTAAATGACTCGCGGTTCATTCGAGCACGGAGGAGTGGGAGGCCTAATGAGCTTTGAGCGCGGAGGTATCGTACCATCATCCTATCTCGCTGAGCACCGCTAAACATTGCGATACACGCGCTCTACACAGCACCAGTCTTGTGGAGAGCAGTAATCGTATACAAATGGTAGTATTCTTCTCGATTCACCAAAGCGCCTCTATCTGTCGTTGGCCAACTGATTAGATCCTGAATATTCGACGGCGTTCCCCTTCGGGAATAGGCGTCCCGTGGGTCTTCTTATCTTTTAATAAGCCTAGATCGCTTGTTCTCTTAGGTGTCTGGCCATAGCTTCCTCTTTCTTCTCGTCGTTCAAAGACGAAAAGTCGATAACTCAGCCGTTTTCTCGTCTCAGTTTATGTAATCTCTATGAGTTCCTTGTCTTATTGCTGTTTAGCACTGCTATAACTTGCCAGTGTACGCCTAAGAGCGTTAATAGGTATGAAAATCATTCGACCTCAGGCGGGAATCGAGCCTGCTTTTCACCCATTGCGAAGGCGGCACGTGCTGGCCAATTATATTTGGTTGTCCCCTGAATCCCTTCGTACTACTTATTGTTACATGAAGTTTTTTTCTATAATTTTGAACCAGGTCATTGCCAAAAAGCCGTGGTATGTTGAAGAATGTTCTAGTAGCTTTAGCTAAGCGATGGGATGTTTGTCCAAGATGCTAGCAGTCAGACCCGTCAGCTCATCTGAAGCCCGAATTCTAGGCTTCAAAGATTGTGCTCTAGGTTTTTTGGGACTGGCAGGACATGCAGCTTTGATAACTACTTGACGATAAGCAGGCAATCGATACCGACTTCTACGGTGGACAACTTCGGAAGTTGGCCGCATCAGTGCGAAAGGAGCGTCCGGTTAACGAATCGCTATCGCCCTTCTATAGTACATCACTCCACCTCACACAGCAAGTCGACTTACCATGTTTTGTAAAAGTTTTGCTGGACCACGGTATGACATCCTGCGCATAGCCCTGATATTGCTCCATCGGATACCAAGTTTTCTGAACCATGGAACACCTTCTGCGGGAAAAAATTAAAGATTGCACTCAGATCAAAAGTGACCTCACCGAGTTCCTTAATCTCCAGCCTCACTTTCCCGGAGAAAAGCATAAGGTCTTTGCCCAGCGAATGCATGCATATCATTGGTAATAATGGGGATCTTAAAGCTTAATGGATAAAAGTTTTTTTATGTTATGCGGTGGCAAATGAAGAAACGACACTTTTCGGTACAGGAACTTTTCATAACAGTATTAGTAATTCTTCGAAAGCTTAAATCTCTGGCTACTGCGCTACGTGACCATTTTATAAAAAGGCTTTCTATAGAGCTATAGCAGAAAGAAAACATTTGTGTTTCACACACGCATATTTCTCGCGTGACGGAATTGCTCCCTCTAACTGAGAAACCCAGCCAATGAGCAATCGAGCGCACAACACTCTGAGTTAGGTCAAGGTTTCACATGACATAGAGTGTAAAGCGTACGTCGTCGATGACTCTCTATAAGGAGTGTAAGGCTATCGAGAGACTGACTATAAAAAGATCGACAGACTACGGGTTCTGCCCGGCTGACGAGTCTGTAAGGACGAAACACGTGTATCGGGCTGTACAAGAGCCCTCACCAGACCAAATGACAAGTTGACTCAAATAATAATGAAAGGATATATTGAAATTCGAGCGTGGTTTAAACAAAGCTTTCGAAATAAAGGTACCATTAACATCCTTGTGAAAACTTCTTGGGGAAAAAAGGTCGTCTCTCAATTTCTCTTCGAATTACACAAAAGCTTGAAACTGTCGGCATTGGACAATCGCTGAGCGATGCGCCATGCATTTGAATTCATTTGTAGCTTCATTTGAGTTTACTGAATCCATATTTGGCCTTTACAATGACTCGCGTTAGCTTATCGATGTCATAAATCGGTACTGCTATCCTCTCAGACAGGTCTTTTACCGATTCACCGACCCCAGAGGGATGGAAGGCACGATGAGCTTCAAGCACGATATCAACCATCGATTACATGCGCGACGCAGAGCAGCTCTAACCACTGGGCCTCCAATGCTTATTGTACAATTGATTATTTGATCTCTCCCATCAAATAACGGATTAACAAAAGTGTCGAATTGCGAAAGCTTCATGGCGTAACCTAATATATTTTAAATAGATGTGGGGGTTAAATGCCGATGTGTGCTCATCGAACCAAGCCCGTTAAATTTTTCGGGTCTGTGGATCCACGAGCTCGCCGTCTCCGACCGGTAACTCTGCACGGCTTAATGCACCTCCTCTGCATCTCCAGCGCTCATCTTTTCTTCGTTAGACGCATCACGCCGCAAGTTAGAGATCAAGAGGAGGTGAAATAGTTGCGCTATGAGTGAAACGTTAGTTCGACTCCGGCCTGGGCTAGGATCTTCACATATTACTGAACATTCTGCATTAATTTAGTAATAATCGTTACAGACATTCTGTACATGCCATCCAACAATGAGATTTTTCAGTTTATCAAAAAAGTCCTGGAAAAATTTGAAAAGCATAAAGAGGATGGCTTTTGATTTTGGTGAGATCCATTACGATCTTAGTCGGCGATAATGTCGTAATGGTTCATTGAAGTCTTATACAGTTAGGTTCAGGACAATCTTTTGTAAAAATCGCTCATGCGGCCACTGTTGCCAAGAAGAAAACGATCCACGATACCATAATACACTACTGTATCATCGATTTGTCGAAGGTCAAAGATCAGATTTAGAGGATAAAGTCATCTTCAGCTAATCGACGAGAACAAGTCGGTTTTACGAATATATTGTATTCAAGTCAGGCTTGACGATTTTCAAGCGGTACCGGATTTCATAGCAGAGATCAACTTACTTCTTCTAATAAAGCGCTTTTTTACTGCTTTTCAAATGTCTATCTAAGAGTACTGAGTGCTACGCCACAGATCTGACCGCAAACCGGGAGGTGAACCGGCGTTTCACGCCATAGGGGAGCGGCGTGCTACCACTACGCCACTTCGCAAGGCCACCGTCCCACTTTGCTGTCACCGTTTCTTCGATAAAAACGGTCGTACCTGTAACAAGCTAAGTTCAACTCGATTTTTCGGGTACGTATGATTCTTCTTTTTCTAGTGGAAGCAAAGCGAGTGCCCTAGTGGCGTAGCGGTGAGCGCGTCCCCGTATGGATGAGACACGGGTTCAACTCCCTCTTGGTGCCTGATGTTTCGCATATCACTTAGTATTCCTAGGGATTTCAGTGCGTCTAATGGGAGTCAACTTTCGTTTCGCTCAGTCGATGTGTAGTCTTCAAAAATTTTCTAGTTACCCCTGTATGAAGGTTCCGTTTATATTAGGTCTTCTCATAAATTTTTTGGCTCCAAAGCAATAAATATAAAATCATTGATATACATGGATTACTGGTAGTCGTTCGATAACTTGAATCTCGAAAATTTCAACGCTATGGCTGATTTTAAAAACGGTCTATATAGAACACTGTTGGAGCAGAAAGAATATCATGTCTTGATGTCGAAGTAGTTAGCTCTTGCATGAATTTTATAGGTTTTTTAATATAATTTTTTGTATCTGGCAGTGTAATGCAAAATAGAATTTTGTGTCTGTAGAACGATAGAGCAAAGTCTCCTCTACAATTCTCATACAAAGAACTTCGAAATTTTTCTATAAAGGAAAGTTTCTGAAGACGTGAGAAAAAACTAACTTTTTTCGAAGCGGTTGTAGAATCATCTGCAACAGCGTCAACTATTTGGGGATTTTTCCTCTTTCCTGGGACATCTTATGTTTTTGTGCAATAATTGTAAAAGAGACGTTGTTCTACTCTTCTATAGGTACTAAACTCTTCTTTTTTGCTTTACATTATCAAATAAATTGTTGTAAATTCCAAAGGACGGGCCAATTTGTTCGAGTGCAAAACGTGATTTTCTTCTTGCAGTAGAAGCGTTCTATACAGGCCTTGGCAGAAATCAGTTGTGACACCAAAATTGTTAAGACTACACTATGGACTGACTGCCAGTAATCCATGTTATTATCAAATTTGATGATTATTGCTGTTGTGCGAAAACTAATAAGAAAATGCAACATTTCACAAGTAACGTTTTGAATACACTGTTATTTTTTTCTAAACATTCAAAGACCCCAATTTTCTTGAGATAGCGAAATTGTGCTTCCTATCCGAACACGTTTAGCCCTCCTATGTTTCACTTGATCCCCCCCCCCCTCCCATTCTCTCTCGTAGACGTCTTTCCGTCTGAAATAACGGTTGCTGCGGCTTTAGTATCGTGTTACGACAAAATTTTTTGAAAGCTAGATTAGATCGATTGCGACTAATAAAGTGGCGTTCTTGAGTAGGCCATCCACTCATTTGATGGAGAAAATGGTCGCCGAGAAACTTGATCTTGTATTGTTTTTCTTTCTTATTTCTATCGATAGATGACTTCACCGCAAGTTAGGTAATGTCATGACTCCATATCTAACATTCAGGTGTAATCGGGACCCATTTCCAAACCCTTTGACGGCAGTGCCCTCTTCCCCTGTTTTGTCTAATTCTTAGAATTCATCTGTTAGCTTGATACTCGGAAACCCCAGTACTATGTTTGCTTTCTGAGAAGACCTTGATTAGTTCGCTATGGCATTGAAAATACGATTACTTTTCGCCTTTAGCCCGCATTATCAAGCGCAGTGATCTCGGCGCAACCGAAGCGGCGCAATTTTCGTTGTTTATTTGGACTTTTTTTCTATTTCATAGAAATTTGCAGGACTGCCGTATGAACATTCTATAGCAAACTTTCCCCTATCGTTCCTTGGATAATGGCCTTCTGTTTTCATTCTGTATTGCCTAATAAGAGAGCTACTAAGACAAAACTTGAGTAACCCTCAACCTAGGAGTGCAAAACGTAACCTTATTTCAGCTTTTCCACCGCTCTCTGAAAACCTGCACAAAAAAAACTCAGCTTCTGATTCATCTAACAGCGCTTTAAGGAGACTTTTGCAAATAAAACTGCTGTATTGAAATCACCGAGATTCAGGCTACAGTGTGGTTACTGAAATTTTAGGAACATACGTGTACTCCTTTATGAAAGAAAACTTGGGCCTTTACAAAGTGAAAAAGATTTATTGTTTGGTTTGTGAAACGAATTCCTTGATAACATTAGAGCGGAGTTATTCATCTACGACCACCCACAATGATAAATGCCGCTATCACTTCGAAGTGATTCAACCGCCGGTCATTTGCCCATATTTTCTGGTCAATGTCGCAACCGCTGTTTCACTATTTCCAGTTCGCTTTTAGCTTTCTCGACTTCAATATATAAGATTTGCAACCGACTATTGGTCTTGCAAGAAATTTTTCAAACTTTTTTGTGCTTTGAATATCTCGCGTGCAGCTGAGTTTTCCATTTTTATTATAGTTCATAGTAACTTCTTGAAGTTATTTCGGTATATAGCACTGATGCATTTGTTTCAAGATGAAATTTCCCAGAAGCAAAAACGAATAGTGACACCAGACAAGCATTGTTGTGTGCCGTAGCAGCACTTGATCCCTAAACGACACACGTGTAGCATTAGCAATCGTTTTTGATGCAAGTGTGTACATCAAAATAACCGCAAGAAGTTGCTCAAAACGGTAATAGAAACAAAAACATAAATGCTTGAGAAGAAATCATTGAAAATGAAAAGTTCCGAAAAATTGCTTGTCAACCCTTTAGAAACGAGGCCTTTTTCTCTTCCTTCTAAAACTTCTAGTAATCATTTGATGGCTTAAATGTCGGCGATACGCCTTCGTAGGTCGCTGTATCAATGAGAGTAAGACTGAGTTCCACACTCGACACCGCATTTGATGCGAATGTAGAGCAATTTACATCCACTCAATCATATATATCCTATCTGACGAGAAATGCGCGTTCGTTCTTATTTCTAAATCTTCAGCGCTTGAAAAGTCTTTTGTGATATTAACATAATATTGAATTGAGCAAAATCTGAGCAACCAAAATACCGTCATAAGTCTAAGGGAAAAGTGAGAAAAGCGTTATTTTCAAAAAGTCGTAAAGTGTTGTACGTTAACCGAATAGTACCAATATTTCTGTAGCCAGATTTCATAGGATGGTAGTGATGGTAAGTACGGGGGTGTCGGGGATAGCTCATTAGGTGGTGGAAGCTTTTTTGGATTAGAGAATCTGCTTACTGCAGAAGTAGTTTATTCGAACGACGCTGTTTTACAAAAGATTTAATTATTGGCGTCAACTTTCGCCTGTTTGTGAGTGAGTAGTTTGCTTGAGAGTTGGATGAGATGATGCGAATGACCAAGGACGGCGATTATCAGCAATTCGATTTATTGGTGTCCGATTTTTTTGGTCGAGAGTGGGTTAATGAATTGTCGGTACAACTCAGTTCTCTCAATCAATCTATCAAAAACATTAGCCACCAGGCCTATCTGCTCTTTTCAGACTTTTATTAGTTCCTCGGTAACTTAAATCTCGCCCGAATATTGTACTTGGTAAGCAGCACGCAATAATAATGGAGCTTACAGCGATGATACGGTTGTAGAAAGAACGGTTAGGAAGTGATTCGCGAAGTTTAAAGCTGGAGAGAACACTCTGGAGAAACAGTGGCGCTCGGGTTATCCACAGGAAGTTCCATCAATCTTGCGCGCCGCTTCGCTAGCATTTTCCTCTACGCGCAATTCGTACATGACTAGCCAGCTATTTCGCTCTCACAACACTTCCATCTCAAAGGAAGTATAGGCAAATTGTATACCAAATGTTCGCAAGCAAGTACGCCATTTAGCGATACTTACGCAAAATTAATTACTCTTAGCTTGTAAATTCGATGTCTACAGTTCTAGGGCCTAAACTCATGGAACGGCCCAATAAGATTACGTTCCCAACTCGAAACGCATTTTTTATGAGCTAGGATCAGTGACAGTTTTGAAGGGAATTTCCGCAGCTACTTAATAGCAAAAATTCTGACGATTCCGAAGCTATGTTTGGTTTTTGAAGAGGTCTTCAGGGAGCGCTGCAAGAACCCGAAAAAAAAATCACGTTTTCTCTAGCAGAGTTTGACTTAGACCTCATAGCGGGTGTAATTCGCAATGTCAAACGAGAGTTGCTGCCTGATCCCCAAAGCACAGAAGGATGGGATAAAGTTACTCCCACATTTCTATTACGGAAAACCCAGAAATTCTACCATTCGACCGCTTTTCTATAAAGCTCGCTCAAAACGATATAGTGTGGTACTGGTATAACATTTTTTGAGCCGTCTGTGGAAAATAAGTGCTAGACAGGCGTCTGTTGCGTCCTCCAAGACTCTTCAGCAGCGCATTCCCTCGGTTCACTTGATCTCTTGTGGCTATACTCCTCTATGAACGAATCGGCGCTGAACAAAAAGCCTCTGCAAGGCAGGTGATAGAAGCTATGATGCAGCCACGAGGTCGACTGCTAGTCTCTAGAATGTCAGGGGATTCGATCACCAGACTTGCGGTGACTTATTGCTCGGCGTCGACTCAATCATAAAGTAGAATAGCCTGGAGGGATCGGCTGAAATGAGGGAATGTTCCATCGAAGAGACGTGGGGAACGAAACAGGCACTTGCTCAGTACTTGGACATGACAAACGGCTCGAAACAGGTTATATGATTTTTAGAAATTTCTACGAAATGGAGGGGGAGGTTTTAAATAAATAACGAAAATAACGCTTTTTTAACGCGGCTCTGAGATGGCTGCTTGCAGCGCTGTGAAATTCGATTCTATTTTCGCTGCTACACTGCAGTATGAAATCGTTCTCAGAAACAAAATGCAGTATCAAAATTGGTAAAATTTAAGCTGTGAATGGCCATAAAAAATCTCAAGGAAGGCGAAAATAGCCTTGTCCTCAGGTGACTGAAAAGTTCTCTAGATAAGCGTAGCGTGGTTGGTGTCTTTGGAAGGCGTAGATGTACGGCAGGTGCAGAGGTCTTTTCATAAAATTCCATTCATCAGAAAGTTCCATTTAGGTCACGCACCTTAGGTCTTCGCGGTGACATCATAGCAGCGCCATTTGGTAAATGTGCGAAGAAATCGGTAGCCGATGAGTTGAATAACTTTTCAGATTTCAAGAAAATGCAGCCGTAAAACTTTTGGGTATATCAGTTAACAGTATCGAACAAGTATGTTTATGGTTCTCGCTATTAATTGGTGCTGTGCACTCTATTCCTTTACTTTTCACTAATTTTGATAGAATTCATTTAGGTCGAGCCATTTCCAGCCCTCTTGGGACAAGACCTTCTCCGTTTTTTTTCGGACTCTAATAGTCATTCAATAGCTCATCTTCCTACGATTTTAAAAGTATGTTTGTGTTTAAAAGGGCCTTGTTAATGAGGTTTAGCAGCAAAGAGAGTTAAACGATCGCGTCTTGTCTTTAGCGCGCATTATCGCATCTCTCTGATTGTGCCGCGCTCTCAGAGCCGCCACAAAAGAGCGTTTTCTCTAATTTCCTTTCGGATTTCTTTTCCCATAGAAGTTCTTAGAACTTCCGTATCAAACTTGCAGAAGAAACGTTTTTCTGTTGCTCTATAGGTATGGAATTTTACCTCCATTTATGTTGCCACATAGACTCGCTATCAATTCTGAGCCTATAGATCTTATCTTTATAGTGCGAAAGGTAATCTTTCGTTCTTGCAATGCTCGTTGAAAACCTTGCCAAAAGCATAACGTAGTTTTATAATCACCTTGATTTGTACTATTAGGTAACTATTTAGAGACTGATAACATATTTTGAGCCTTTTATGAGGTCTGTCAGGGCATCCATACAATACAAGACACGCGTTTCGGCATTGCAGACCTGTCAGTTGTACGCTGCCTTTCGGTCCAGTCATTATCGCTGGGAAATGTCTACTACATAGAAAACCGACGCCGAACTACATACACGCGCTCATTGATAAAATAAACACCTCACAGCTCATGTTGTACACACGATTGGTAGCGGCTGGTAAAACATAATTGTCATACTTTCTGTTTTGAGTGGTTTTAAGACCTCGCTCGAAACAATATATTCTCATAACATATTTTGAGCCTTTCATCAGGTATGCTAGGGGACTTACATAGTGCAAGACACATGTTTCAGTCTTTCAGCTTCATCACTAGCACGGTACTTTCGGTTGAGTAACTTTCTCAAAGGTATTGTTTGATATGCTCTGTTACATCCATGAGTTATGCTTTGCACAATCAATTACTCTGAAAGAAAGCCACGGTATCTTTTCGTCATATGTTCACTGTAAACAGCTCGGCGTCGGGTCCTCTATATTATAGGGGAATGTACTCGAGGAACTGACTGAACCGACGGGCACCGTGCTAATGTGAGGATCAAAGACAGTAACAAATGTCCACTTCATTTGTGCTATAATAGACTTCAAGAACGAATCAGAATATGTTATCAGATCATAAATGCCCACTACTGGCAAATGTGCGTTGCTGGCTTCGCCCCTAAAGGTCTAAAAGTAGGCATATGTGCCCTGATATCTGCGGAACGACTGTTTCGCTCCAGTATATTGTCTCTGATAAACCGATAGGGCGTTCCTAGTCGCTATCTCATCGGACAAGAAATATTTCAGTTATTATGTCTGTCTCACATGAACATTTGTCAGAATTCACCGCTCCATATCAGTGACATAAACGAATTTTCAAACTACACCTAAATCTACATTTACTGCCTGGCTTCCATCAGGTCTCGAGTTCTATTTGTTAGCCCGTCATCGTCCGCTCAGGTTTTAGAGTATTTCGCATACAGATTTGGCTACTGTTTATGTTTTGTCGCTTTCTCCATGAACGTCGCTTCACGCTGGTCCACTCAATCCATTTCGGACTCAAGTGTTCGCACTTTTCTTGCAAGTAGCGAAAAATTCCCTGACAAGTTTCTTATCAGTTCTTCGATACCTAATGAGGCTTAATGAGCTTTTATGGGCTCGGACCAGCGCTATGTTTTTGATGAACTAATTAATGCTAAGAATTAATATGATAAGTGCAAGAGAACACGCTCTGTGAAAAAAAGATTGGTCTCCATAAACTTTCAGAAGCCGACCGCCACCTAACGTCGGTACGAATAGCCACTATTTCCTTAGACTTTTAAGATAACAGAAAGCTTTGCTGTCTCAATCGGTTAATGATTCGGTGTTTCTAGCAGTTCACCTCCATTTAATCTCAGTACAAATAAGAAATATATCCTTGGACGGCAAGCTAACACGAGGTTGTAACATTTCTAGCAACCTCTTGTAAGATCACCAATTTAGGGAGATAGTCTGCCTGGACGCCTCAATGAACTGTAAAAATAGAGCAGCTAGCTTAGTAGTGAATCTGAGCCGCCGGACTACACGCCGCGTCGCTGTCGAAGTGTCGCTGACCAAATTCTCGAGCCCTATAGACGATGTGGGCGCGGTTTTCACGTGTCGTTACAGTGAAACGGAGTCAGAGAAAGATGAAGGCCGTGGCGAAGAGCAGACAGAGAATGCGTCAGGCGCGCAGCGTTTATTTGTCGCCGTCTATGTGGACTCTGTAATCAATTAGATCAATAGTCATGAGTATGCAAAGTAACGAAATATTAGTAAAGGGGGGAGGCGTAGCAACTTCTTTATCGCCCAAAATGCCGAATATTAGTCCGTATAGATTCGTCGCAGTCGTGCGAGACGAACCATCGAAAGTGTGATATCGGCCGTATGGGAGCCTCGCTGGGCTGTGTAGTCTTCAGAGTCAACAATTATGGAGAATAATCATTTCACGATAATCGTTAATGCAATTCCTTTGTCTCAATTCATTTTCCAGCCCTTTGGGGGCAAGAAATTTCCCGTTTTTTTTTCTTTTCAGACTTTAAGAGTCGTTCGATAGCCTAGCTCTCGGCGATTTTGAAATAGGTTAGTTATTTGGAAAGGCAATACTGATGCAGTGTGGCAGCGAATGTAAAATCACGTTCAATTTTCAATGCGTGATATCGCGCGCTTCTCGAATCGCGTGGTGTCCTCAAGGCGGACATAGAAATGCGCGATTTTCTTTATTTATTGTCCAAGTTTTTTCTCCTTTTTGCAGAAATTGCCAGTTTTTCGTATTAGAAATGTAGAAGGAATTGTCTTCTAATGTTCTGTAGGCTCGCGGTTTTATTTTCATTTCAATACGTCTTCTCAAAAGTTCCGGCGCTATAACAATAGACGCTACGCTACTTAAGCAGAACTAATCAAAATTTCTTAACAACCCTATTCAACTCTGTTTCCATCATTCCTAGCATATTTCCGCTATCTCCCAGGCAACAAGTCTATATCACACTCATGGAACTAGTCATTCTTGGATTCAAAAGAAGCTGTCAATTCTCGACACAGATGATTGATGTCTTGGAACTTGTTCAAGAAGCGCTCATTCGACAGGAAGAGTGACAGTCAGACGGCGACAAGTCAGGGCTGTACGGCGGATGATCCAGCAACTCCTAGCCCAACTTGATCAACTTCCTCTTTGTCAGGTCTCGAATAATTTCGCTAGACGTCCAGAGCGCAACTGGTCCTTAAAGCTGGTGTCTCCCTGCGCAAAGCTCAACAAAGTCCCGAAGCACTGTTTGCCTGGGCACATCCTTGAGCCTCTGCACGGTTGATGTTTTCGAAAGCTGTCTGTGCATCGCGTCCCACTTCGTACTTGTAATGCAGGAAATTGCGATGAATGCTTTGTTGGCGAAAAGATAGCTCAGAAAATTCTGCACAAAACGGTATGATTTGTTGCCTGTGAGATGGCAGAAATGTGTTTAGGCTGATGACGCATACGTTGAGTAGTGATGTCGAACAATTCTAATCACTTGTGGCCAATATATTTGATGTTTGTTGCGTATTTTATGTCGAACGGCTAAAATTGTGTGCACAGGAGAAGAGGAAAGGAACGAATTGTCAAACTTGGCACGAGAAATTGCCATTTCCAACGGCAACAAAACATTTACTACTTGGGAATATACAAAAAATGGAATTAGGTCCCGAGAGAACTCCGAACAGTAATCCGCAGCACCTGAATAGAGTTCCCTTCAAACTGCCATTTATGCCAAATGAAATTAGTAGCGCGGTTGAAAGGTGCCTAAAACGATGCGGTCTTGAAAATTCCGTTGTAGTTATCGAAATCCTACCTCTCACCTTACGCCATCAGCTGATCCGCAAAAATCTTTATGACTGGTTGTGCAACACCAAAAACTGAATGATCTGCCCCAGCAGAAAAGAGGGGGATTGTATGAGATTGGGCACAATTTATTTATTAACATGTAAAGCATGCGGGGAAGAATATATAGGAGAAACGGGTAGACCATCCTTCATCCGCATAAAGGAACATCTAGATAGCGAATCTAAAATAGATAAAACCAAAGCTTTAGATTTACATAGGGCACAAAAACACAGCAGCAAGGATTCTGATGTGACTGTGACAATCCTAGCGCATGAATCGAAAACATCCACGCCCAAAACTGTTGAGGCATTTTAGATAAACGCCCAAAATCCCGAAATGAACCGGAAGGACGAGGACGTCAACATCACACGAGATCTCGTACCCTTTCTTCATTAATCTTTCAAGTTGACCTAAGCAGCACATAATAAGACCATCTAAATTATTTAAATAGACTAATACTACATACGTCTAGGCTCTGAAGAAGGCGGCTCCCCGAAACGTAAGCCGAATTTCTACGACTAATTTACCAACCTCGCGTCAGCTAATCAAGATAAGTTTTCTCGATTTTCGTATTTGATGTCTATTGCTTTAGTGCCAAAACTTATGAGAATACCTACTGGAATAAAAATAAAATTAGCCACACTTACCGAATAAATCGACTGGTCACCTCGAATCATTATCAAGGCCAACACTCTTTTTTTCCTCCTCAACGGCTGTGATTCTGAAGGACTTTGGATGAACGCCATTAATCCGTTCATGAAGCGCAGAGAAGAATGCGTCTTTATCGCACTTGAAATGGCACAACTGATAAGACCATTATTTTTTTTTTTTGCACTGTTCTTCACCGGGACAACTAAATAGAGAATATCTAGAAAAGTTGTTTGGCCCTCAATGCGCTCGAAATCTATGCATGTTGATTTTTTTCTATCTAAGTAATGAAGGCATTTGGCTGAGCGAGCTGTGGGCAATCTACTCTTTTCACTCCAAAAAAGGTGAATTGCCCTGCATGTCAGCTTGTCGAATGAATTCTATCACATCGCGTTTGGTTTACAAGGAAGTGACTGCGAGTTGGCTTTTTTATTTTTTTCTGAGTAAGTCTAGGTGGAATCTTCAGTTTTGTTTTCTGTAACCAGACGTCTAATCACTTAATAATGCTGCAGATCGAGAAGAGTGTTGCATTTCCCTTTTTTTTTTAAGCACAATCAGAGACATGAAGTAGATTTTATAGTCGCTGGGTTGTTATGAACTCCAAAAGCGAGGTACTTTTGCAGGAAACAGGTTATATAAAGGTGGTACTTCCCAAGCCTGAGCTGCAGTACATAGGATCCAATTTTTTCTACTTCTTTTTTTGAGATATTGTTGCAATTTTCGAAATTTAGTTTGGATTATTCCGCATGCTGACCATGAGAAATATCATCGTAATAAGCTCAACAAACATTTGATGGCCAATGTGAGTCTATGGCCGCCATATCAGGAACTCCAAGACACCACAAGTGTCAGTTTCAATTCACTGGTTCACTATTTTCTTCAGGCTTACAGATCTACTTTAAACATTGAGATAAATCCTCTTTAGAGTACAATACCTCTTATTGCAAGTTCAATCGCCGCCCTATACCTCTGCGAATGATGTCCTTGTTAAAAGAACGCTTTGCAAAATTGCGGATTTCCATTTTTCTTTGTATGACCACATGTACCAACTAGTCTTGTACCAGATTAGTTCCAGACTTACTAGGGAGGATAAGAAACTGTAAATCGATAGCGCGGTAGGCCACCGCTTGTTATTGTATAATCCACTATGTATTCAGTCACCTCAAACAAAGATAAAAAGTGGAGTCGAATGCATGGATTATCCTGTAAGGACTGATAAATGCCAAAAGCGTTATCTTTGCTTTGTTTTTCTATGCGAACATGTAAAGATCTCTGCATTGGTGCTTTTGATCTTGTGAGCGCTTGGTAGTCCATATCCCATACGTCCTTACAGCACTCGTTATAACTGTACGCTATCACTGCATCTAATCAGTATCACAATTTTTTTCGCTCAGCAGACTCAGCGCTTTTAGCGCTCAACTCATGTGTTCGTGTTCATCACTTGATCAAGCACTTGTCTTTTTCATGAAGGTGTTAAAACAGTGCTTAAGGACATTTCTTCGCGTTTTAGATTATGACAGGGATGGGGGTTTCGTAAGACAATCGTTACTGACTTCAGGAGAGTGCTAAGGATTGACTCGCATTCACTGGCGACCTGTCCACAGATCTCCGCCCCCATTCTGTACCCTCCCTCAACCTAGACGCAGTGTTTGGAAACAGACGAGCTATGTCATAATGATCAGCTCTAATTTCACCACCTAAGTAGCTTACGCACACTGCAATGCACTTAGATCAACTAAGTACTGCCCTTTAACAATTGTATCTTACAAGTTATGGTAAAACAGGTTTCGGTGTGCAGTTGGTCAAACACGCATATTCGGAAGCCGAAATATGGGCTTGAGAACCGCCTGAAGTCATAGTTTTGCAAATCACTTATCATCATTGAGCGTTTCCAAAACATCATGTCAGATATAGACCCGGTTAAGTAAAAACAATCCTGCTCGATCACAAAAATATCAAATATGTGCTAGCGTCATCAGATCCAAAGTCGACTTCGAGTTCCTGGCTGGACCGTTGAGGGGTTTTTGCTGACAGATTTATGCTTTGTAGAGTAGGAAGAGTGCATAACAAACAGGTCATGGTAGTGCGATTGGTTGACCACGTGTCTCCGGAGAAGGTGAAATGCGGCTTTGAGTCCCGCCTTACGTCGATTTTGTTCACATCATTTAACATCATCGGGGCTTCAATGATCTGAAGATATGGAAATCGAACGGAGACAGATATGGCGAATACGGTGTATGATCCAAGTGCTCCCAGCTCAAGTCGGTCAACTTCTACCCTGCTTGCTTGGCAACGTGTGGCTTTGCATTGTCTTAAAGCAAAATGACTTGGCGACGGCGGTGACGTGAAATTGCTTGATTGCAGCGATCCAGTTGCTGACAATATCGCTCAGCGTTAACGTTCTGACCGACTCGCAACAAGTCTCAATGAATTTGCCCACCTCACTCCCAGTAAATGATCAACACTGCTTTTGGCACAAATCGATTTAGTCTTGGTGCTGATGTTAATTGTTGACCTGGTGACAACCACTCATTTGAACGATGCTGACTCTTGAAGACCCATATCTCATCAATGATGGCAATTTTGTTCAAAAACGAAGAGTGGCGATGACGATGAAGATGAGCTTGCGCAATTTGTTTCTCTTGTTCTTTTGAGCTTGTGCGAAATCGTGCGAAATTCAGTTGCCCTTGCGCCATTTCCTGCCTGCATCTTTCACAATCTTTCGCATGAGCGCGTAATTGATTTGTTACCGGAGTGCTGGAAAAATGACATCCAGGCAGACGGAGAACACTTCAATCAATGTCATTTGATATATTCTATTATTTCGAAAGATAAGGTATTGAATTTTTGATTCTGATTCAATTACTTAGTTGGGATTCAATATATTCTCCTATGGATAATTATCTGAGCATCATAGCACTTTACAAGTTAGTTAAATTCAGATATGTATATGCTTATATATACATATAAATATTTTCATGTATGGTTGTTTCCGTTCATAGGAGGTCAAAGGCAAATTTGATATTATTCGCTGGACAAGATCATTTTATGAAAGTTTCACCAACCACTCGCAAACTTAAATCACTGGCTAGAGCTGCACATGGTCGGTTTTCAAAAAGACCTTTCGTAACGCTGTAGTGTCCAAAATGAGCAAAGTATCTCACGCGCGCAAATTTTTCGCCGAACAGAGCTCTTTTTCAAGACTACTAGTAATCATTTAATAACGTAATGTTTGTTGATTTTAACGCCATGCTTTTATCCTGAAAAGGTAGATTCCCTGCAACGTAGCTGGAAGAATATGATTGATTCACATGCGCGAGCAAGGTGGTTTTTAAACTTTACGGACCGGTCGGTGAGGCAGCAAGGTCGCCTGACGCGATGATCGACCATGTGCACATGAATGCGCAAAAAAATCTCGTAGCATCTGAATGTCTTTTGGTTAATTTTAGAGGCAGATAAGACGTTCTTGCCACCTGATTTTTGCAAAATGATCATAATGATGATTAATTTATAGGTAATCATGGAAAAACAAAAGTATCTGAAGTTTTTCCATAGATAAATCATACGTTTCACCTGAAGTATTTCTTCCAAGTGAAGATAAAATTTCTGATTGAATAACAAAGATCGCACGTTAATAGGGCTAATTGAAAACCGATCGATCATCGCGTCTGACCACCTTGCCACCTCAGTCAACGGAAAGTAAGCTGACTTACAGTGATATAAAATGGTGGTTTAAAAAACCGGCCCCCTTAAGGCATTAGCAAGAGATTAGAGGTTTTCATTATTTCTCACTCTCCTATGAAAAGTTGAATACTTTGCTCAATTTTGACCTAGAATCTAATTTAGTCATTTTTCTAACTTCGGGTGTACTCAAATTATGGATCTCAAGAATCAATGTGTTGCAGTAATTAAATTGCACGAGATGCTAATGAAAACTGCCGGCATCGTTATAATTAGCTTTTTTCAATCCAATATGAATCCACAGAGTTGTGAGATGTTTCAAAGAAATTGGAGCGAATGAAGACCGCCCTTGGAAAAGTCGTTCCAACACTTCTTCTAGACAGCAAAACATACAGAAGACACGTTGCCTAACTTTGAGAAACCCGAAGCGCTCGATGCGCGCTATTGCACGGGAAGCTCGCGATTAGTTAAGAAAGCATTCGCAAAACTGCCAAAAATGGACTGAAGCTGCGCAGCTACAAGATCACTCGTGCTCACTTTCTGGACAAAAAGGTGAAAGAAAAACGGAATTTAAAGACTCGTCAAATTATTCGCTTGATCACTGGTGGTCGTTGGTCGGATTTGCTTTTCATGGATGAGAAGGAATTCATTGGCAAACCACAAGAAATCGTCAGAATCGACACTTTTTTAAGAACAGTTAACAGAAGTCCGTAATAGCAAAAACCGTATGCCGCAGTCATATGCCGGCCTCTGTGATGGTGTGAGCCGGTATTCGTGCCACCGTAAAAATGCCGTTGGTCATCAACAGCTAAAACATCAAAATCAACGCTGCCAGGTATCACTATCAAATTTTATTTGGTGTACTGCAGCGTTTCAGTTCTAAACATCTTAGCGCTGACAGAACTACGCTTCAGCAGGATTGGAGTTATGCGTGTCTGATCCGATTAACGGTCGCTATCTGTTGAAAGATGCTTCCAAACTTTTGGGGAAATAAAATTCGGTCATTGAATTTCCCGGAGTGTGATCTGCCACTGAAGGAGAAATGTCAGCTACTCGCCACACTAGAGTATGCACGCTTAAAACGGCTTTGACATGCGTATGTGACGAATTTACGTTGTATACGTGTACGAGCATCGTGCAAGATTTGCGCTGACTTTATAAATGTGTTGAGGCCGAAGAAGGTAGTTTTGAGATCTCGTATAAACTATCTTACCTATTGTTATAATAGTCAATCTAATAAACGCAATCATTTTTTCAGTTGAATGAATTCATTCGTTTGTCTATCATAACCTTTCTGCATCTATACACTACAGACGCCATGAACCAATTTTCCTAACGTAGCAAAAAAAAATTATAAGAAGCTGCTTTCTGAGGACACTGTATGACTTACATGAAAATGTGTTTCGCACACTCTCTTTTCTGGATCTTCCAAAAAGGCCTTCGAACATTTCGCTTGTAGTTGCGCAAGCTGCTGAAATTCCGATTTTTCATGAGTACATTTTAGATTTATGCTAAAGACGATTCTCTTTGAAATTTTGGAGTAAGTAAAGCAAAGGCGCTTCCAAGTCTTCCTTTCGAAGTGTTACGGGATCTTCTCGTGCAATTTTGCGCATTGTACGCTTCGGATTTCTTTGGGCATAGCAACGTATCTTCTGTATGTTTTGCGGATGAGAATAAGTGGCTGCAACGACCTTTTCTAGGGCAATCTTCAATCCCTTCAATGTCTATTTAACATCTCTGAGCTCCGTAAACACTTGCTGAATTGAAACCCGTCAATTTTAACAAAGTTGGCGGTTTTGATTCCCGCATTGTGCAAATAAATTACTGCGGCACATTGATTTTTATGACCCATGACTTGGGTACACCTAAAAATAGAAAGAATAAACAAATTGGGTTCTAAGCCAGCAACGAACAAAGGATTCAATGAGATTATCAGCATCATTTGAAAAATGTGATATCTGTACTAAAATTAAGAAATGCAAAACTGACAGAACTTGTTATGCACCTTGTATATACATGTAAACTTATATATGTAAAATTATGCCAATTATGCTCGTTTGGCTGTAAAATGCCGCTTTATTGAAAGATTTATGTCGGAGGCGTAGCCTCAAATGTGTTTAAAAAGGTAATATGGGAATGAGCCCAAGAGCGCCAATTTTTTGCATAGACCCCACTTCCAGCACCAACCGTAAGCCATTCTATAAATAAACCCAACGATGTTAAACAAAGTGCATAATTTCTACGCCAAACGGGTTGAACAAACTTTTTATCTTTACCGGGAACGCGTGCTCAGCCAATTGACTACCAAGGATATAATTTTTATCCAATCTTTTTACGCTACAATGTATCAATCTAATAGCAAACAACCGTCAACTGTATGGCCTGAATGTCGATATCGACACTGAATGAAGTACCGCTAACAAATACTGAATAAATGTGACTGAACACAATTCTTTTTATCTAACCGCGTCATGAGATAATACATGAGCAGTCAGCTGACAAACCACAGTGTATGTGGGTGATATGACATTTTGGATATGCCCAATGATGTTCAGTGATGTGCAAAACTTTGATTCCAGGCGGGACTCAAGCACACATTTCGTCTCTTTCGAGAACCCGTGCTCGACCAGCCGCACTACCGCCGCCTGTTTTGGCATCACTTGTAAAGTATGGTCTTTGTGATAGGAGAAGGTGAAAATTTGCCCCCTTGGAAAGGAGTGCAAGACTTATAAAAAAACGAGAGGAAAGATCGAGATAACAATTTTTCGCCCATGAAGAAGAGAATTCACTATCCGAAGAAATCTTGAGTACTGTCGATAGCAGCTACTCACATATTTTCTACATTTTCATTGACGAAAATGCAGGAACACGCCACAGTTAGAATTCATCTGATGAGGTAATACTTGAGCAGCAGCTGACAAACTACAGTGTGCGTCGTCGCCATATCAGTCAGCGCTGTACCGAAAGATTTTAGGTGTGAAAAATTATACTATTATTCCTTATATCAGTGAAAGCTGACAAATGTCTGTGGCGACGACATGAGAGCACCGCAGTGCAGATATTTTGTGCTGTCAGTTTCTTCGATCGCAATTTATCATACAAGGAAGGGCGGAAAACGAACACTCTGACTGAATTAAAAACCGAACTTAATACAATTGGAAGGCAAACAAAAAATGCACCGGAGTTGGCAGTGAAAATGTAGACGGGCTATCTAGGCGTCTCTGTACTATAGTATACACATGTGTATTCGTAACCGCCTCTTGAGCAAAGTTTGAACCATTTTAGACACTAAATACGGGATGTTTTTGCTGAAAAGTAGTCTACTTCCGAATCGCATATTAATGCGGGCGTAATTTTTAGTACTGCGCAATTGCTGCAATACCTATTAACGAGCTACACTAGTTGACTGATGACATGTAAACCAGTTTTTTTAAGGTAAAGTAGAGATCGATAGACCTTTTCATCTCAACACTCGTTGACTTTCGCAACATATTCCGCTGTACTACGCATTGTATACCTCAGCCACTATCAGATACCAAATTTCGAATTAAATTGAGTAAATCCATCATAAATAAAAATTTAACAGCGTTGTGAAGAGTATTCAAAAAATGGACATGTTTCTTCTTTCTTAAAACAATATATAATCTGATAACATATTATTAGCCTTTCATGAGATCTTGTGGCACTTATACAGGACTAAACGTACGTATCACTTTTCCAGCTTCATCAATAGCACGGTGACTTTCAATTCACATTATCCTTTGTAAGCAATGCACCCCCTATATGATTTCGAGTTTTACCCCTGCACATGACATATATAAAAGACAAGGATAAGCTGTACTGCTAAAATACTCTGAAAGCAAGCAATATTTGATCCCCTCTCTCCATCGTCATTGGAGCAGTTGCTAATCGTTAAATCGGTGAAAGAAACTCAAGCAGTCAAGTGATAGAAATGGTGACAAATCTTGGTCATCACTGAGTAATTTCTGTCCCATCTGTGATTTCGAGAATCAGTCAGGTTAAGAGGAGAGCGCCTTATTGCATTTATCCTAAACATATTGTATTTCAAGTAAATTATTGCGAGATTGAGGAAAGTGTGAAACTACCACTTAGTCTACGTTCAACTTCGTTAAATTCGACAGAACAGTACACTTTCATCATTAATTTTCATAACTCAAGACAGTTGAATAAACCTTCAGTACAATCGCAATCCTTCTCGTTCTTCAAAAATTATTAATGATTCCTCTCCATTCCACCTATTTCTTTAATTCCTTCATCCTTATGCATTGTTTTCTAGTTCTCTATTCTTTAACTGCGTCCCTTCCTTTATTCAATTTCTCCTTCATGTTGTCTTCCATGTCTAATGAACGTATGAATTTTGTCCATGATACATGGATTGTAAAAATAGCAGGTAGTTAATGGCTTTTATGCGGATTGATAGGTAGAAATATTACTGAGTATTGAGTTCGTGTTAGTCTCCATAATTGCTGGAGCAATTCGAATTTTAGAAGGCAGAAAACCCGTCGGTTCTTTCCAAACTCCGAGTTTAGAATTTAATATTGTGATTTCAGAATGCAAATTGTTGTCGCAGTGCATTTCCATAATCAATTTCAGTCACAGCGAAATCGAAGTGATCTACTCATTCTTCATAGGACACGATAACGGAACTCCATACTCGCGTAAAAAACGACGCCATTCTATTTTTTGGTTTCCTTTGAACTGCTCCTACGTAAGCTGAAAAAGAGGAACAGTCATGAAGAAAAGCTTTTGTCGACGAGATGAGAATTATGACGAGTGCATGTGGAACAGTTATTAGAGTCAACGTCAAATATTTCACACTCCGGAAAAAAACAATCCCTTCATCGATTCGGGGTGGGCTTTCTGCTATAGAATTCCTCTGGAAAGACTTCATACAGAGTTAGATCACCAAAAAATAGAGTGCAGAGCAGATGTTCATTCGAACATTTCTAACGATGATATTTTTGATATTATCAAATGCATAGCTTATCCCATCTATTGATCATAACCAAATGCCCTATTGTTTATCCTTTTGTAATGAATGTAATACACGTGGAATTAGGCCCTCAAAAGAGAAATATTGGGCTAACACTATCAAGCTGATAGTGGAGAAACAGAAGAGTTCATGCAAGTGGTTCGCACTGATTTTAATCATAGCATAAAATTAGAATTGAAAGGCTGTCAGACCATATTCACTTTACGAACAACGCAACAAATAATCCCATTTAAATTACTTTAATGGTAGGATCTGGTAGTGAGTCATAAAATGTGAAGGTTACAAATAACACAGTTGCTGGAAAATATCGTCTAGAAGTTTACATTGTATTGCCTGCAGATGCGCGTGGTAAAAAAATATCAATAATTTGTTAAAATTTTAACGTCTACAACATTAGTGAGAGGTTGTGAAAAGGAATTTTAAAAATGTGTATCGATAAGGATACGCTGAGGGAAAGCATTGATGAGTGTGCTTTTTCTAGGCATTTTCCTTTAATGCGTTCAATAAATTTGGTGCCACTAATTATTGACCCATAGAGCTGAAATTTATCTTTGAGTTTACTCGAAGATCTTTCACCTCATCGAGACGCCACATTTCGCCAATTAAACATCTCGACGCAAATTCAGCACACATATTGGCCGCTGACAAAGTCATATCGGATAAGCAGACACATCCGCAAAAACAGTCTCTTTGCCGGCGAAAGTGAAATGGAAAACCCTGGCACACGAACTGAACCATTAGACGTTCATAGGTGTACGTATGACGAACACTTCGCAATGCGGAAAGAAGAGTCTAATACTTTGTGTGTAATAGGAAAACAGATTAAATCTGGAACATTCTTTGTAACCCATATCTTATATCCAACTTATCCATGTCGCTATGTAATAACTGATACTCGATTCCTATATGGAAACAATGCACAGACGAAAACCTAACCACAAATTGAGGTCATATTTACACCCTTGAATTTTCAACTACTCTTACAGCTGGGCTACTCATTTCTCTAGCACGTTCGAACTTGAAAACTACAGAGAAAACCTTGGCGCCTGTACGATCTACCAATCATTGTGTATTGATGGCGACTGCCTAAAAACCTTAAGTTCCAGGGACTTTAATAATCGAAAAAGCTATCCATTCAGGTGCGACAAATTTTCAAGATCTACTACGAAGTTTATGACAGCGATTCTCATGCATTCTTTAGTCGACTACGGTATCCTGTTCTATGGCGTTGATATGGAAAGCGAGATATAAAGTTGTAAAATGGCATTCTATCCACCAACGTTTGAGGTAAATAAATCATTGTAACACATTTATGATGAAAATTACACTGTTATGACCGCAAAATCTTTAAGAAGGGACCATTACAATCGAAGCAATTTTGATTCGCATAGTATCTCTAAAAATGAATTTATTTCAAAACTAGTGTTTCGATATGACAAGGTCGTATGAAGTGGAGGCCCTATCGTGCAATATACACGTTGTCGGTGACTTGAAACCTGTTGAATATCAGCCAAACCATTGATTTCATGCTAGGCTTATATGAAAAAACTTTCTCCGTTCCAAGAAGGTGGAAATGGCCTGTGAACACACTAATACCATTATCACAAGACGATTACAAAGAGATACTACCACGCACGCATTTAACATCATCAATCATCGCTAGAAATAACTAGATGCTTTCCTCAACAACAACTCACAGTTGACTGCCGACGCATCAAGCTATTGATGAAGCACAGTGTGGCAAACTGGACAAAGCGAACAGTTTACCGTTGGTCCAACTAAACACTGCTGAGTACATTTCGAAGAATGACATGAATCGCTGATTCGAAAGTCCATTGTCAGCTGCTGGTGAGCTTCTACACGCTGCTATCAGGCATATATTTTAGTGTGGGTGGAAGAATATACCAGTAAGAACCGATTTTTTAGAAAAGACAATTGGAGTGCCAAAGAAGCCTAACAAATGGACACTGCAGGAATTGACGCGTCGTATACCCGACACTACAAGGATTGAACAGTGTGGATTACGACACTCTACTCCATCCATCATATTCAGCGAACCTTTCACATACAAAGTACCACTTCTTCAAGCATCCTGATAGCTTCCATGCAAGAAGTGCTTCAGGATCCGAGTCGAGGCGGAAATCGCCTCTAAGGACTCCATTGCCTCCATAGGTCGCGAAGATTTTGATCAACTAGCAAAAGTCTGGCTCTCATTAACAAAAATGAGTATTATTCGAAAACTTCTTTTTTAATTGATTGATGAAGTTTATATTGAGCCAACATGTGAAAATTGAAAATATGTGTTGAAGTCGGGCCTCGATTTCTAAATAGTCGAAGAGTAACCAGTTATTTTATAGCCCTGCAGCACTTGAGCGTTTAGAAGAAATCTGTGACTATTTGAACTGATTGCACAGTCATCAAGTTCACATAAAATCAGCACGATATTTCATTTTCAGTCATGAATCTCGTTGACAATCGATAACCCTCAGTGTTTATCGCTGGTGATAGGCTAGAGAAATCAGATTTCATAGATGAATTATAGATAAAATCAAAATATAATTGCCAATTACCGCACCAAATACTCTGTGTTGTTACCGTATGAAAATCTTCCAAAGCTACTTTTTCGCAAAGTCTACTTAAATGAATGATTATTAAGATTTTTTTAATGAAAAGATGGAGCTTTCGGCGTTAATCAATTTTTTGAAGAGTGCCAGGTATTCGACTTCAATTCCTAACATTGTTCGGAGTGAATTCTTTATGTCTTCTACAATAATTCGTGACTGCCTATCGATCAATCAAGTCAGTGCTGCTAACTTCATCCAAATCCATGGGCGATTTGAGAGTTACGATGAATTATTTGGTCGCCTTGATAAATTCAGATAGCCTCTCACTTTGTTCATTCCATTTTAGTCCGTAGTTCACAATGCGACGTTCCTTAGGAGTTCTTCTGAGTCCGATTTTTGCTCTAAAATCATCAACAATAACCTTGAAGAATGTATGGTCTTCTCTGAAGAACATTTCGAGGTCCATAGAAAAAAGCTTTGACTTCGTCTTTGTCATAGCTTGATGTTGGTGCGTAAGCAATGAAAATGGTCAAAACCGACGTTCACGGTCAAATTCGATTTGATGCAGACGCCAGCGCCGCCGACAACTCTGCGATCGCATGTTTTAAGAAACAGTTCTTCTCCGATGTCATAAACAGCGTTTAAGGGGTGGTGTCTTCTCGTCTTGACCAGGTCAATGACGTCGCATCTATCCTTCTTGCATGAAGCAGTAGATCTTCTACAGCGATTCTTGAGCAAATGATCGTGCATTATAGGTACAGATCGTCATTCTAGTCCGCTTTTATTTTGGCATCCTAGTTTAGCCTTGAGGTTTTAGCAGCCTCTCCGTAGTCGTTCTATCTGGCGCTGCCGTATCAGGGCTCCTACGGGGTCAGGGTAATGAGCCCACATATATTGCTGTTTCGAGCATTTTGATACGCAATGTGTAGCTTGCTAGGCTCTAAACTTGGGGGTCGGGTACTCACGAGTAGATTGCCAGTCTCTCTCAGAGGAGCGAGGGGCGTTTAATTCTTGGAGGCGACTACTAACCGTATTCCATGTACTTCTCATCCGCTTGATTGCAGGCATTTGGCCGATTTGACTCGTAGAAATAGAGTTTTGTCAAATCGGCGCTGCAGAAGCAGAAAGCTCATTCCCTCAATCCACCTGCGTCTCTGGGAAGCACGAAGTTGCTTTGGTCCCCCTTCATCCTCCTATCCACCACCTGGGCATGCGCCACGTGTCCTTGCGACTAGCCGGGCGAGGTTCCTCGTAGAGGGAGATCCGTGGTCAGTTAGTACTAAAGATTATTCTATGAACCTTGTTATAGGAAAAAAGCGCAGTTGCTTTAGAAGTCAGTACATTATAATACGATAAGTAGATCTATGGAAATACATTGCAACATACGTACAGGCTCCGCAAAACCGACTACATCCAGTGCCACATAGTTTTCTCCTAGAACTTCTATATTGTAGACGATATATTTTTGAGTTCAAACTCTACAGTATCGTCGAATGCCCCATGAATCTACGTTTCCTATCAAAAAGCAGGGAAATATTAGACAACCGAGCGTTTTTTTTTTTTCCTGCTGTAATAATCACGTCGTGGTGGGGCTCAAACCAGGTAGCTCCTTTTCGATATGTGCTTTTACTAACCACTCCTCACTATGGACTGCCGCAACGGCTGCGGGGCGATGCAAATGTCATGAGCGTGTCGTACCTACAGTGTTAGAGCAAAATGTAGAGTTTGGTGAAAACTATCAAAGTAGATGAGCATCCTTGGATTACTGAAAAATCTGAAGAAACGTACTGAAATGGTGACAGACGAAGGAGAATTCATTTTTCGATAGTCACCTGTTGAAGAATGAGAAGACATGAAAAGTTGAGGTGCCAGTAGTTTCCAGTGCCTATCAGTTAACGAAGCTAATAATGTTAAAGTCTAGTTTTTTTTCGTTTTTTACACCTCGTAGAGAGGTGGAGACCTCGGTTTACGTGAGTCTGAGTCTGATGCTCAGCTCAGTAGCAACAGCTGACAAGACAGCAGCTTACTGAAGAATATCGAATCACAACAAGTATTTCAACGCTCTTGTGGCTGTACTTCATATCTTATCTTCTCGTGGGAACACAAAGAAAATAAATAGAAAGTCTAACACTGACACTAAGGAAGGGGGTAAGGAGGACGAGCTGTGGCCGAGTGTCTAATGATGTTCGGCGCGGCTCAACGTGGAGTTGGTCCAAGTCCTCCAACATACTCCGGCATTCAACAACGAGCTTCCTACGCAACATCCCAGCCTGGCTATTCCCTAGATGAAAGGAAACTTGCTCGGCCAATACTTGCGATGTTTGTAAAGAAGATGAATCCTTAGACAAACGAGGAAACGAAATGATTGCTCGGAGCACCTGAGATCCACACAGAATGACGAAAGGGAACAACAAGAAAACGTGTCTAGAAAAGGAAAAAAACACATTTAGATCAAGAAAAAAGGCAAAAACCGCTAATTTTTACTTCGCAAAAGGTATGATTTATTACGACAATGATCTATTGTTGTGATATTCCTATCTCGTCTTACTTTAAAACACATCTTTTCTCAATATGCAGTATTATCGATATAAAATCTATAAAACTGTCGAAGAAAGAGTGGTGAAGGAACGGAAACCGGTAGTGGAGTGGTTAACAGGCGCGTTCGGAGACGGTGAAATGTGGGTTTAAATCTCACCAAACGCATGAAGTTATGCACATCAATTAACATTCTTAAATGTTCAAAAATACATGAACATATCACGTAGAAGATGACGTGTTAGACAAATAGCGACGAGATGCGTCTATCGAATGGTTTCAATTTACCCAAACAATCTGCACACGTAATTTTTCCTTTTCAGAAACTTTTGAGGCTCTTATCACAACGATAGCTTACCGTTCATGACGCTCACCGTTCGAACAATGGCGATTTTAAACTTACATGAAAAAAATTAGCTCAGATCCGTGAAGGCATTCGTTTGATATTTGAAGGCCTTAAAGAAAACGTAATTATCAAAACGACAGCCGGCTTAGATTTCATATCAGCGACAATATATTGACTAAATGATAGTGGATGCTATATGGAATTCGCTTAAATCCAGTGGGACAAAGTGAAAATCTTTGAGGACGGTGAGGGTCATTTTTGGATCTCAACTTTTTCAGGGTATTTTTTGATAAGTAAAGGATTTACCGTAGTATTTTGGTAGTTAGTTCAGAGCCAAAATTTTGATAATTTGAACGTTGTGCTTGGTTTTCGAAAAAGCCTTCTTAGTGAATTGTAGAGAAGAGAAGAAAGCTGCAATTCACACTTGAAGTACTTTCTTGCATGACGAGGCTCTGTGGATGGGTTTTTACCAGCTATATCAATACTCATTCGATAGCATATATCTCGGCAATCCCGTAGCTAAATCAGGTTCTTGAGGTCTTTCGAGTGCGTCTTTCCAGTACACTTTTGAGGTTTTCTTGGCACATAAGAGTTATAAATACAAAACAACTATACGAGCATGCAAAAAAAGGGTCTAAAGTACCAAAAAAATTCGAAAGAACTTAGAATTGCTTTAGAAACGAAAAAAACCTTTTTGAACTAACGACAGCCGCTTGCGAAAATCGAATAATAGGCAGCCTACAAAGGGCCCGAGGACAGACAAAAAATAGTACTTCATCATTAATAAGCATTTCGAAAATATGCGGGCAAGCGTAGTATGGCATGAGATTTAGTGCATTTGTGTGAGACACCTCATTCAGGGGTGATACGGATAGATTGCGCGACGGAAAAGGCAGGCCGGAGTGCACAATACGCATTGTATCAAGCGCATCAGGCATCTTCTCTTGGGGCTCATTAGACTTAGTCATGTTTTTTCGCTACACTTGCGTTTCTTGAGTGCCTTATGGTTTTACTAGTGATAACAATTCAAACGTAACCTTCCGGTTTTTCAACTTTCTGTGCATGACCTAAATATAATTCGTCGTGTCCGAAACAATCGCAGCTGAAGGTGAGCCTAAATGACTGAAGGTCAATGTCACGAAGAAAAATGAATCCAAATAATTATGTGTGCACATTTCTTCAACAGTCCTATTAACTTCGTTTTGTTGATAGGAACCTTCTTTCAGAAGGGATTTCACCTCAAATGAATGCTCAAAAAGGCCTTTCATTAATCATGAAGGAAACCACGGAACAATCTCTGTGGGCGCAATCGTCTCACAACTGTGAGCTGCTTGACGAAAAATTCTAAACGCATCCTAGTCGTTCAATAATGAGGTTTGTTCGCATCTCTGGTATCCATGGTATCCGTGGTTCATATATTTCAGGACATTCTTACCATTTTTACAGTGGTATCCATGGTTCATATATTTTAGGACATTCTAATATTAGAGTGTGCTCCAAACCTTGATACTGTAAGGTATCGATGGAATAATGTCTTAGATTGAGGAAATAGTTCCTAAACATCCGCTGAAAAATCAAAATTCAAGTTTGAATATAATTGTAAACCTCAACAATTGTTCTCCACATTAAAGACCATCGTTGTCCATAATCTTTTGTCAACGATGTACAAGCTCCGCAGTTGAGCAAATCCGGAGGCTTGCACATCGTTGACAAAAGATTATGGACAACGATGGTCTTTAATGTGGAGAACAATTGTTGAGGTTTACAATTATATTCAAACTTGAATTTTGATTTTTCAGCGGATGTTTAGGAACTATTTCCTCAATCTAAGACATTATTCCATCGATACCTTACAGTATCAAGGTTTGGAGCACACTCTAATATTAGAATGTCCTAAAATATATGAACCATGGATACCACTGTAAAAATGGTAAGAATGTCCTGAAATATATGAACCACGGATACCATGGATACCAGAGATGCGAACAAACCTCATTATTGAACGACTAGGATGCGTTTAGAATTTTTCGTCAAGCAGCTCACAGTTGTGAGACGATTGCGCCCACAGAGATTGTTCCGTGGTTTCCTTCATGATTAATGAAAGGCCTTTTTGAGCATTCATTTGAGGTGAAATCCCTTCTGAAAGAAGGTTCCTATCAACAAAACGAAGTTAATAGGACTGTTGAAGAAATGTGCACACATAATTATTTGGATTCATTTTTCTTCGTGACATTGACCTTCAGTCATTTAGGCTCACCTTCAGCTGCGATTGTTTCGGACACGACGAATTATATTTAGGTCATGCACAGAAAGTTGAAAAACCGGAAGGTTACGTTTGAATTGTTATCACTAGTAAAACCATAAGGCACTCAAGAAACGCAAGTGTAGCGAAAAAACATGACTAAGTCTAATGAGCCCCAAGAGAAGATGCCTGATGCGCTTGATACAATGCGTATTGTGCACTCCGGCCTGCCTTTTCCGTCGCGCAATCTATCCGTATCACCCCTGAATGAGGTGTCTCACACAAATGCACTAAATCTCATGCCATACTACGCTTGCCCGCATATTTTCGAAATGCTTATTAATGATGAAGTACTATTTTTTGTCTGTCCTCGGGCCCTTTGTAGGCTGCCTATTATTCGATTTTCGCAAGCGGCTGTCGTTAGTTCAAAAAGGTTTTTTTCGTTTCTAAAGCAATTCTAAGTTCTTTCGAATTTTTTTGGTACTTTAGACCCTTTTTTTGCATGCTCGTATAGTTGTTTTGTATTTATAACTCTTATGTGCCAAGAAAACCTCAAAAGTGTACTGGAAAGACGCACTCGAAAGACCTCAAGAACCTGATTTAGCTACGGGATTGCCGAGATATATGCTATCGAATGAGTATTGATATAGCTGGTAAAAACCCATCCACAGAGCCTCGTCATGCAAGAAAGTACTTCAAGTGTGAATTGCAGCTTTCTTCTCTTCTCTACAATTCACTAAGAAGGCTTTTTCGAAAACCAAGCACAACGTTCAAATTATCAAAATTTTGGCTCTGAACTAACTACCAAAATACTACGGTAAATCCTTTACTTATCAAAAAATACCCTGAAAAAGTTGAGATCCAAAAATGACCCTCACCGTCCTCAAAGATTTTCACTTTGTCCCACTGGATTTAAGCGAATTCCATATAGCATCCACTATCATTTAGTCAATATATTGTCGCTGATATGAAATCTAAGCCGGCTGTCGTTTTGATAATTACGTTTTCTTTAAGGCCTTCAAATATCAAACGAATGCCTTCACGGATCTGAGCTAATTTTTTTCATGTAAGTTTAAAATCGCCATTGTTCGAACGGTGAGCGTCATGAACGGTAAGCTATCGTTGTGATAAGAGCCTCAAAAGTTTCTGAAAAGGAAAAATTACGTGTGCAGATTGTTTGGGTAAATTGAAACCATTCGATAGACGCATCTCGTCGCTATTTGTCTAACACGTCATCTTCTACGTGATATGTTCATGTATTTTTGAACATTTAAGAATGTTAATTGATGTGCATAACTTCATGCGTTTGGTGAGATTTAAACCCACATTTCACCGTCTCCGAACGCGCCTGTTAACCACTCCACTACCGGTTTCCGTTCCTTCACCACTCTTTCTTCGACAGTTTTATAGATTTTATATCGATAATACTGCATATTGAGAAAAGATGTGTTTTAAAGTAAGACGAGATAGGAATATCACAACAATAGATCATTGTCGTAATAAATCATACCTTTTGCGAAGTAAAAATTAGCGGTTTTTGCCTTTTTTCTTGATCTAAATGTGTTTTTTCCTTTTCTAGACACGTTTTCTTGTTGTTCCCTTTCGTCATTCTGTGTGGATCTCAGGTGCTCCGAGCAATCATTTCGTTTCCTCGTTTGTCTAAGGATTCATCTTCTTTACAAACATCGCAAGTATTGGCCGAGCAAGTTTCCTTTCATCTAGGGAATAGCCAGGCTGGGATGTTGCGTAGGAAGCTCGTTGTTGAATGCCGGAGTATGTTGGAGGACTTGGACCAACTCCACGTTGAGCCGCGCCGAACATCATTAGACACTCGGCCACAGCTCGTCCTCCTTACCCCCTTCCTTAGTGTCAGTGTTAGACTTTCTATTTATTTTCTTTGTGTTCCCACGAGAAGATAAGATATGAAGTACAGCCACAAGAGCGTTGAAATACTTGTTGTGATTCGATATTCTTCAGTAAGCTGCTGTCTTGTCAGCTGTTGCTACTGAGCTGAGCATCAGACTCAGACTCACGTAAACCGAGGTCTCCACCTCTCTACGAGGTGTAAAAAACGAAAAAAAACTAGACTTTAACATTATTAGCTTCGTTAACTGATAGGCACTGGAAACTACTGGCACCTCAACTTTTCATGTCTTCTCATTCTTCAACAGGTGACTATCGAAAAATGAATTCTCCTTCGTCTGTCACCATTTCAGTACGTTTCTTCAGATTTTTCAGTAATCCAAGGATGCTCATCTACTTTGATAGTTTTCACCAAACTCTACATTTTGCTCTAACACTGTAGGTACGACACGCTCATGACATTTGCATCGCCCCGCAGCCGTTGCGGCAGTCCATAGTGAGGAGTGGTTAGTAAAAGCACATATCGAAAAGGAGCTACCTGGTTTGAGCCCCACCACGACGTGATTATTACAGCAGGAAAAAAAAAAAACGCTCGGTTGTCTAATATTTCCCTGCTTTTTGATAGGAAACGTAGATTCATGGGGGCATTCGACGATACTGTAGAGTTTGAACTCAAAAATATATCGTCTACAATATAGAAGTTCTAGGAGAAAACTATGTGGCACTGGATGTAGTCGGTTTTGCGGAGCCTGTACGTATGTTGCAATGTATTTCCATAGATCTACTTATCGTATTATAATGTACTGACTTCTAAAGCAACTGCGCTTTTTTCCTATAACAAGGTTCATAGAATAATCTTTAGTACTAACTGACCACGGATCTCCCTCTACGAGGAACCTCGCCCGGCTAGTCGCAAGGACACGTGGCGCATGCCCAGGTGGTGGATAGGAGGATGAAGGGGGACCAAAGCAACTTCGTGCTTCCCAGAGACGCAGGTGGATTGAGGGAATGAGCTTTCTGCTTCTGCAGCGCCGATTTGACAAAACTCTATTTCTACGAGTCAAATCGGCCAAATGCCTGCAATCAAGCGGATGAGAAGTACATGGAATACGGTTAGTAGTCGCCTCCAAGAATTAAACGCCCCTCGCTCCTCTGAGAGAGACTGGCAATCTACTCGTGAGTACCCGACCCCCAAGTTTAGAGCCTAGCAAGCTACACATTGCGTATCAAAATGCTCGAAACAGCAATATATGTGGGCTCATTACCCTGACCCCGTAGGAGCCCTGATACGGCAGCGCCAGATAGAACGACTACGGAGAGGCTGCTAAAACCTCAAGGCTAAACTAGGATGCCAAAATAAAAGCGGACTAGAATGACGATCTGTACCTATAATGCACGATCATTTGCTCAAGAATCGCTGTAGAAGATCTACTGCTTCATGCAAGAAGGATAGATGCGACGTCATTGACCTGGTCAAGACGAGAAGACACCACCCCTTAAACGCTGTTTATGACATCGGAGAAGAACTGTTTCTTAAAACATGCGATCGCAGAGTTGTCGGCGGCGCTGGCGTCTGCATCAAATCGAATTTGACCGTGAACGTCGGTTTTGACCATTTTCATTGCTTACGCACCAACATCAAGCTATGACAAAGACGAAGTCAAAGCTTTTTTCTATGGACCTCGAAATGTTCTTCAGAGAAGACCATACATTCTTCAAGGTTATTGTTGATGATTTTAGAGCAAAAATCGGACTCAGAAGAACTCCTAAGGAACGTCGCATTGTGAACTACGGACTAAAATGGAATGAACAAAGTGAGAGGCTATCTGAATTTATCAAGGCGACCAAATAATTCATCGTAACTCTCAAATCGCCCATGGATTTGGATGAAGTTAGCAGCACTGACTTGATTGATCGATAGG
>JAHQIW010004977.1:0-33745 GCA_019055375.1 Parelaphostrongylus tenuis
CCTATCGATCAATCAAGTCAGTGCTGCTAACTTCATCCAAATCCATGGGCGATTTGAGAGTTACGATGAATTATTTGGTCGCCTTGATAAATTCAGATAGCCTCTCACTTTGTTCATTCCATTTTAGTCCGTAGTTCACAATGCGACGTTCCTTAGGAGTTCTTCTGAGTCCGATTTTTGCTCTAAAATCATCAACAATAACCTTGAAGAATGTATGGTCTTCTCTGAAGAACATTTCGAGGTCCATAGAAAAAAGCTTTGACTTCGTCTTTGTCATAGCTTGATGTTGGTGCGTAAGCAATGAAAATGGTCAAAACCGACGTTCACGGTCAAATTCGATTTGATGCAGACGCCAGCGCCGCCGACAACTCTGCGATCGCATGTTTTAAGAAACAGTTCTTCTCCGATGTCATAAACAGCGTTTAAGGGGTGGTGTCTTCTCGTCTTGACCAGGTCAATGACGTCGCATCTATCCTTCTTGCATGAAGCAGTAGATCTTCTACAGCGATTCTTGAGCAAATGATCGTGCATTATAGGTACAGATCGTCATTCTAGTCCGCTTTTATTTTGGCATCCTAGTTTAGCCTTGAGGTTTTAGCAGCCTCTCCGTAGTCGTTCTATCTGGCGCTGCCGTATCAGGGCTCCTACGGGGTCAGGGTAATGAGCCCACATATATTGCTGTTTCGAGCATTTTGATACGCAATGTGTAGCTTGCTAGGCTCTAAACTTGGGGGTCGGGTACTCACGAGTAGATTGCCAGTCTCTCTCAGAGGAGCGAGGGGCGTTTAATTCTTGGAGGCGACTACTAACCGTATTCCATGTACTTCTCATCCGCTTGATTGCAGGCATTTGGCCGATTTGACTCGTAGAAATAGAGTTTTGTCAAATCGGCGCTGCAGAAGCAGAAAGCTCATTCCCTCAATCCACCTGCGTCTCTGGGAAGCACGAAGTTGCTTTGGTCCCCCTTCATCCTCCTATCCACCACCTGGGCATGCGCCACGTGTCCTTGCGACTAGCCGGGCGAGGTTCCTCGTAGAGGGAGATCCGTGGTCAGTTAGTACTAAAGATTATTCTATGAACCTTGTTATAGGAAAAAAGCGCAGTTGCTTTAGAAGTCAGTACATTATAATACGATAAGTAGATCTATGGAAATACATTGCAACATACGTACAGGCTCCGCAAAACCGACTACATCCAGTGCCACATAGTTTTCTCCTAGAACTTCTATATTGTAGACGATATATTTTTGAGTTCAAACTCTACAGTATCGTCGAATGCCCCCATGAATCTACGTTTCCTATCAAAAAGCAGGGAAATATTAGACAACCGAGCGTTTTTTTTTTTTTCCTGCTGTAATAATCACGTCGTGGTGGGGCTCAAACCAGGTAGCTCCTTTTCGATATGTGCTTTTACTAACCACTCCTCACTATGGACTGCCGCAACGGCTGCGGGGCGATGCAAATGTCATGAGCGTGTCGTACCTACAGTGTTAGAGCAAAATGTAGAGTTTGGTGAAAACTATCAAAGTAGATGAGCATCCTTGGATTACTGAAAAATCTGAAGAAACGTACTGAAATGGTGACAGACGAAGGAGAATTCATTTTTCGATAGTCACCTGTTGAAGAATGAGAAGACATGAAAAGTTGAGGTGCCAGTAGTTTCCAGTGCCTATCAGTTAACGAAGCTAATAATGTTAAAGTCTAGTTTTTTTTCGTTTTTTACACCTCGTAGAGAGGTGGAGACCTCGGTTTACGTGAGTCTGAGTCTGATGCTCAGCTCAGTAGCAACAGCTGACAAGACAGCAGCTTACTGAAGAATATCGAATCACAACAAGTATTTCAACGCTCTTGTGGCTGTACTTCATATCTTATCTTCTCGTGGGAACACAAAGAAAATAAATAGAAAGTCTAACACTGACACTAAGGAAGGGGGTAAGGAGGACGAGCTGTGGCCGAGTGTCTAATGATGTTCGGCGCGGCTCAACGTGGAGTTGGTCCAAGTCCTCCAACATACTCCGGCATTCAACAACGAGCTTCCTACGCAACATCCCAGCCTGGCTATTCCCTAGATGAAAGGAAACTTGCTCGGCCAATACTTGCGATGTTTGTAAAGAAGATGAATCCTTAGACAAACGAGGAAACGAAATGATTGCTCGGAGCACCTGAGATCCACACAGAATGACGAAAGGGAACAACAAGAAAACGTGTCTAGAAAAGGAAAAAACACATTTAGATCAAGAAAAAAGGCAAAAACCGCTAATTTTTACTTCGCAAAAGGTATGATTTATTACGACAATGATCTATTGTTGTGATATTCCTATCTCGTCTTACTTTAAAACACATCTTTTCTCAATATGCAGTATTATCGATATAAAATCTATAAAACTGTCGAAGAAAGAGTGGTGAAGGAACGGAAACCGGTAGTGGAGTGGTTAACAGGCGCGTTCGGAGACGGTGAAATGTGGGTTTAAATCTCACCAAACGCATGAAGTTATGCACATCAATTAACATTCTTAAATGTTCAAAAATACATGAACATATCACGTAGAAGATGACGTGTTAGACAAATAGCGACGAGATGCGTCTATCGAATGGTTTCAATTTACCCAAACAATCTGCACACGTAATTTTTCCTTTTCAGAAACTTTTGAGGCTCTTATCACAACGATAGCTTACCGTTCATGACGCTCACCGTTCGAACAATGGCGATTTTAAACTTACATGAAAAAAATTAGCTCAGATCCGTGAAGGCATTCGTTTGATATTTGAAGGCCTTAAAGAAAACGTAATTATCAAAACGACAGCCGGCTTAGATTTCATATCAGCGACAATATATTGACTAAATGATAGTGGATGCTATATGGAATTCGCTTAAATCCAGTGGGACAAAGTGAAAATCTTTGAGGACGGTGAGGGTCATTTTTGGATCTCAACTTTTTCAGGGTATTTTTTGATAAGTAAAGGATTTACCGTAGTATTTTGGTAGTTAGTTCAGAGCCAAAATTTTGATAATTTGAACGTTGTGCTTGGTTTTCGAAAAAGCCTTCTTAGTGAATTGTAGAGAAGAGAAGAAAGCTGCAATTCACACTTGAAGTACTTTCTTGCATGACGAGGCTCTGTGGATGGGTTTTTACCAGCTATATCAATACTCATTCGATAGCATATATCTCGGCAATCCCGTAGCTAAATCAGGTTCTTGAGGTCTTTCGAGTGCGTCTTTCCAGTACACTTTTGAGGTTTTCTTGGCACATAAGAGTTATAAATACAAAACAACTATACGAGCATGCAAAAAAAGGGTCTAAAGTACCAAAAAAATTCGAAAGAACTTAGAATTGCTTTAGAAACGAAAAAAACCTTTTTGAACTAACGACAGCCGCTTGCGAAAATCGAATAATAGGCAGCCTACAAAGGGCCCGAGGACAGACAAAAAATAGTACTTCATCATTAATAAGCATTTCGAAAATATGCGGGCAAGCGTAGTATGGCATGAGATTTAGTGCATTTGTGTGAGACACCTCATTCAGGGGTGATACGGATAGATTGCGCGACGGAAAAGGCAGGCCGGAGTGCACAATACGCATTGTATCAAGCGCATCAGGCATCTTCTCTTGGGGCTCATTAGACTTAGTCATGTTTTTTCGCTACACTTGCGTTTCTTGAGTGCCTTATGGTTTTACTAGTGATAACAATTCAAACGTAACCTTCCGGTTTTTCAACTTTCTGTGCATGACCTAAATATAATTCGTCGTGTCCGAAACAATCGCAGCTGAAGGTGAGCCTAAATGACTGAAGGTCAATGTCACGAAGAAAAATGAATCCAAATAATTATGTGTGCACATTTCTTCAACAGTCCTATTAACTTCGTTTTGTTGATAGGAACCTTCTTTCAGAAGGGATTTCACCTCAAATGAATGCTCAAAAAGGCCTTTCATTAATCATGAAGGAAACCACGGAACAATCTCTGTGGGCGCAATCGTCTCACAACTGTGAGCTGCTTGACGAAAAATTCTAAACGCATCCTAGTCGTTCAATAATGAGGTTTGTTCGCATCTCTGGTATCCATGGTATCCGTGGTTCATATATTTCAGGACATTCTTACCATTTTTACAGTGGTATCCATGGTTCATATATTTTAGGACATTCTAATATTAGAGTGTGCTCCAAACCTTGATACTGTAAGGTATCGATGGAATAATGTCTTAGATTGAGGAAATAGTTCCTAAACATCCGCTGAAAAATCAAAATTCAAGTTTGAATATAATTGTAAACCTCAACAATTGTTCTCCACATTAAAGACCATCGTTGTCCATAATCTTTTGTCAACGATGTGCAAGCCTCCGGATTTGCTCAACTCGGAGGCTTGTACATCGTTGACAAAAGATTATGGACAACGATGGTCTTTAATGTGGAGAACAATTGTTGAGGTTTACAATTATATTCAAACTTGAATTTTGATTTTTCAGCGGATGTTTAGGAACTATTTCCTCAATCTAAGACATTATTCCATCGATACCTTACAGTATCAAGGTTTGGAGCACACTCTAATATTAGAATGTCCTAAAATATATGAACCATGGATACCACTGTAAAAATGGTAAGAATGTCCTGAAATATATGAACCACGGATACCATGGATACCAGAGATGCGAACAAACCTCATTATTGAACGACTAGGATGCGTTTAGAATTTTTCGTCAAGCAGCTCACAGTTGTGAGACGATTGCGCCCACAGAGATTGTTCCGTGGTTTCCTTCATGATTAATGAAAGGCCTTTTTGAGCATTCATTTGAGGTGAAATCCCTTCTGAAAGAAGGTTCCTATCAACAAAACGAAGTTAATAGGACTGTTGAAGAAATGTGCACACATAATTATTTGGATTCATTTTTCTTCGTGACATTGACCTTCAGTCATTTAGGCTCACCTTCAGCTGCGATTGTTTCGGACACGACGAATTATATTTAGGTCATGCACAGAAAGTTGAAAAACCGGAAGGTTACGTTTGAATTGTTATCACTAGTAAAACCATAAGGCACTCAAGAAACGCAAGTGTAGCGAAAAAACATGACTAAGTCTAATGAGCCCCAAGAGAAGATGCCTGATGCGCTTGATACAATGCGTATTGTGCACTCCGGCCTGCCTTTTCCGTCGCGCAATCTATCCGTATCACCCCTGAATGAGGTGTCTCACACAAATGCACTAAATCTCATGCCATACTACGCTTGCCCGCATATTTTCGAAATGCTTATTAATGATGAAGTACTATTTTTTGTCTGTCCTCGGGCCCTTTGTAGGCTGCCTATTATTCGATTTTCGCAAGCGGCTGTCGTTAGTTCAAAAAGGTTTTTTTCGTTTCTAAAGCAATTCTAAGTTCTTTCGAATTTTTTTGGTACTTTAGACCCTTTTTTTGCATGCTCGTATAGTTGTTTTGTATTTATAACTCTTATGTGCCAAGAAAACCTCAAAAGTGTACTGGAAAGACGCACTCGAAAGACCTCAAGAACCTGATTTAGCTACGGGATTGCCGAGATATATGCTATCGAATGAGTATTGATATAGCTGGTAAAAACCCATCCACAGAGCCTCGTCATGCAAGAAAGTACTTCAAGTGTGAATTGCAGCTTTCTTCTCTTCTCTACAATTCACTAAGAAGGCTTTTTCGAAAACCAAGCACAACGTTCAAATTATCAAAATTTTGGCTCTGAACTAACTACCAAAATACTACGGTAAATCCTTTACTTATCAAAAAATACCCTGAAAAAGTTGAGATCCAAAAATGACCCTCACCGTCCTCAAAGATTTTCACTTTGTCCCACTGGATTTAAGCGAATTCCATATAGCATCCACTATCATTTAGTCAATATATTGTCGCTGATATGAAATCTAAGCCGGCTGTCGTTTTGATAATTACGTTTTCTTTAAGGCCTTCAAATATCAAACGAATGCCTTCACGGATCTGAGCTAATTTTTTTCATGTAAGTTTAAAATCGCCATTGTTCGAACGGTGAGCGTCATGAACGGTAAGCTATCGTTGTGATAAGAGCCTCAAAAGTTTCTGAAAAGGAAAAATTACGTGTGCAGATTGTTTGGGTAAATTGAAACCATTCGATAGACGCATCTCGTCGCTATTTGTCTAACACGTCATCTTCTACGTGATATGTTCATGTATTTTTGAACATTTAAGAATGTTAATTGATGTGCATAACTTCATGCGTTTGGTGAGATTTAAACCCACATTTCACCGTCTCCGAACGCGCCTGTTAACCACTCCACTACCGGTTTCCGTTCCTTCACCACTCTTTCTTCGACAGTTTTATAGATTTTATATCGATAATACTGCATATTGAGAAAAGATGTGTTTTAAAGTAAGACGAGATAGGAATATCACAACAATAGATCATTGTCGTAATAAATCATACCTTTTGCGAAGTAAAAATTAGCGGTTTTTGCCTTTTTTCTTGATCTAAATGTGTTTTTTTCCTTTTCTAGACACGTTTTCTTGTTGTTCCCTTTCGTCATTCTGTGTGGATCTCAGGTGCTCCGAGCAATCATTTCGTTTCCTCGTTTGTCTAAGGATTCATCTTCTTTACAAACATCGCAAGTATTGGCCGAGCAAGTTTCCTTTCATCTAGGGAATAGCCAGGCTGGGATGTTGCGTAGGAAGCTCGTTGTTGAATGCCGGAGTATGTTGGAGGACTTGGACCAACTCCACGTTGAGCCGCGCCGAACATCATTAGACACTCGGCCACAGCTCGTCCTCCTTACCCCCTTCCTTAGTGTCAGTGTTAGACTTTCTATTTATTTTCTTTGTGTTCCCACGAGAAGATAAGATATGAAGTACAGCCACAAGAGCGTTGAAATACTTGTTGTGATTCGATATTCTTCAGTAAGCTGCTGTCTTGTCAGCTGTTGCTACTGAGCTGAGCATCAGACTCAGACTCACGTAAACCGAGGTCTCCACCTCTCTACGAGGTGTAAAAAACGAAAAAAAACTAGACTTTAACATTATTAGCTTCGTTAACTGATAGGCACTGGAAACTACTGGCACCTCAACTTTTCATGTCTTCTCATTCTTCAACAGGTGACTATCGAAAAATGAATTCTCCTTCGTCTGTCACCATTTCAGTACGTTTCTTCAGATTTTTCAGTAATCCAAGGATGCTCATCTACTTTGATAGTTTTCACCAAACTCTACATTTTGCTCTAACACTGTAGGTACGACACGCTCATGACATTTGCATCGCCCCGCAGCCGTTGCGGCAGTCCATAGTGAGGAGTGGTTAGTAAAAGCACATATCGAAAAGGAGCTACCTGGTTTGAGCCCCACCACGACGTGATTATTACAGCAGGAAAAAAAAAAACGCTCGGTTGTCTAATATTTCCCTGCTTTTTGATAGGAAACGTAGATTCATGGGGCATTCGACGATACTGTAGAGTTTGAACTCAAAAATATATCGTCTACAATATAGAAGTTCTAGGAGAAAACTATGTGGCACTGGATGTAGTCGGTTTTGCGGAGCCTGTACGTATGTTGCAATGTATTTCCATAGATCTACTTATCGTATTATAATGTACTGACTTCTAAAGCAACTGCGCTTTTTTCCTATAACAAGGTTCATAGAATAATCTTTAGTACTAACTGACCACGGATCTCCCTCTACGAGGAACCTCGCCCGGCTAGTCGCAAGGACACGTGGCGCATGCCCAGGTGGTGGATAGGAGGATGAAGGGGGACCAAAGCAACTTCGTGCTTCCCAGAGACGCAGGTGGATTGAGGGAATGAGCTTTCTGCTTCTGCAGCGCCGATTTGACAAAACTCTATTTCTACGAGTCAAATCGGCCAAATGCCTGCAATCAAGCGGATGAGAAGTACATGGAATACGGTTAGTAGTCGCCTCCAAGAATTAAACGCCCCTCGCTCCTCTGAGAGAGACTGGCAATCTACTCGTGAGTACCCGACCCCCAAGTTTAGAGCCTAGCAAGCTACACATTGCGTATCAAAATGCTCGAAACAGCAATATATGTGGGCTCATTACCCTGACCCCGTAGGAGCCCTGATACGGCAGCGCCAGATAGAACGACTACGGAGAGGCTGCTAAAACCTCAAGGCTAAACTAGGATGCCAAAATAAAAGCGGACTAGAATGACGATCTGTACCTATAATGCACGATCATTTGCTCAAGAATCGCTGTAGAAGATCTACTGCTTCATGCAAGAAGGATAGATGCGACGTCATTGACCTGGTCAAGACGAGAAGACACCACCCCTTAAACGCTGTTTATGACATCGGAGAAGAACTGTTTCTTAAAACATGCGATCGCAGAGTTGTCGGCGGCGCTGGCGTCTGCATCAAATCGAATTTGACCGTGAACGTCGGTTTTGACCATTTTCATTGCTTACGCACCAACATCAAGCTATGACAAAGACGAAGTCAAAGCTTTTTTCTATGGACCTCGAAATGTTCTTCAGAGAAGACCATACATTCTTCAAGGTTATTGTTGATGATTTTAGAGCAAAAATCGGACTCAGAAGAACTCCTAAGGAACGTCGCATTGTGAACTACGGACTAAAATGGAATGAACAAAGTGAGAGGCTATCTGAATTTATCAAGGCGACCAAATAATTCATCGTAACTCTCAAATCGCCCATGGATTTGGATGAAGTTAGCAGCACTGACTTGATTGATCGATAGGCAGTCACGAATTATTGTAGAAGACATAAAGAATTCACTCCGAACAATGTTAGGAATTGAAGTCGAATACCTGGCACTCTTCAAAAAATTGATTAACGCCGAAAGCTCCATCTTTTCATTAAAAAAATCTTAATAATCATTCATTTAAGTAGACTTTGCGAAAAAGTAGCTTTGGAAGATTTTCATACGGTAACAACACAGAGTATTTGGTGCGGTAATTGGCAATTATATTTTGATTTTATCTATAATTCATCTATGAAATCTGATTTCTCTAGCCTATCACCAGCGATAAACACTGAGGGTTATCGATTGTCAACGAGATTCATGACTGAAAATGAAATATCGTGCTGATTTTATGTGAACTTGATGACTGTGCAATCAGTTCAAATAGTCACAGATTTCTTCTAAACGCTCAAGTGCTGCAGGGCTATAAAATAACTGGTTACTCTTCGACTATTTAGAAATCGAGGCCCGACTTCAACACATATTTTCAATTTTCACATGTTGGCTCAATATAAACTTCATCAATCAATTAAAAAAGAAGTTTTCGAATAATACTCATTTTTGTTAATGAGAGCCAGACTTTTGCTAGTTGATCAAAATCTTCGCGACCTATGGAGGCAATGGAGTCCTTAGAGGCGATTTCCGCCTCGACTCGGATCCTGAAGCACTTCTTGCATGGAAGCTATCAGGATGCTTGAAGAAGTGGTACTTTGTATGTGAAAGGTTCGCTGAATATGATGGATGGAGTAGAGTGTCGTAATCCACACTGTTCAATCCTTGTAGTGTCGGGTATACGACGCGTCAATTCCTGCAGTGTCCATTTGTTAGGCTTCTTTGGCACTCCAATTGTCTTTTCTAAAAAATCGGTTCTTACTGGTATATTCTTCCACCCACACTAAAATATATGCCTGATAGCAGCGTGTAGAAGCTCACCAGCAGCTGACAATGGACTTTCGAATCAGCGATTCATGTCATTCTTCGAAATGTACTCAGCAGTGTTTAGTTGGACCAACGGTAAACTGTTCGCTTTGTCCAGTTTGCCACACTGTGCTTCATCAATAGCTTGATGCGTCGGCAGTCAACTGTGAGTTGTTGTTGAGGAAAGCATCTAGTTATTTCTAGCGATGATTGATGATGTTAAATGCGTGCGTGGTAGTATCTCTTTGTAATCGTCTTGTGATAATGGTATTAGTGTGTTCACAGGCCATTTCCACCTTCTTGGAACGGAGAAAGTTTTTTCATATAAGCCTAGCATGAAATCAATGGTTTGGCTGATATTCAACAGGTTTCAAGTCACCGACAACGTGTATATTGCACGATAGGGCCTCCACTTCATACGACCTTGTCATATCGAAACACTAGTTTTGAAATAAATTCATTTTTAGAGATACTATGCGAATCAAAATTGCTTCGATTGTAATGGTCCCTTCTTAAAGATTTTGCGGTCATAACAGTGTAATTTTCATCATAAATGTGTTACAATGATTTATTTACCTCAAACGTTGGTGGATAGAATGCCATTTTACAACTTTATATCTCGCTTTCCATATCAACGCCATAGAACAGGATACCGTAGTCGACTAAAGAATGCATGAGAATCGCTGTCATAAACTTCGTAGTAGATCTTGAAAATTTGTCGCACCTGAATGGATAGCTTTTTCGATTATTAAAGTCCCTGGAACTTAAGGTTTTTAGGCAGTCGCCATCAATACACAATGATTGGTAGATCGTACAGGCGCCAAGGTTTTCTCTGTAGTTTTCAAGTTCGAACGTGCTAGAGAAATGAGTAGCCCAGCTGTAAGAGTAGTTGAAAATTCAAGGGTGTAAATATGACCTCAATTTGTGGTTAGGTTTTCGTCTGTGCATTGTTTCCATATAGGAATCGAGTATCAGTTATTACATAGCGACATGGATAAGTTGGATATAAGATATGGGTTACAAAGAATGTTCCAGATTTAATCTGTTTTCCTATTACACACAAAGTATTAGACTCTTCTTTCCGCATTGCGAAGTGTTCGTCATACGTACACCTATGAACGTCTAATGGTTCAGTTCGTGTGCCAGGGTTTTCCATTTCACTTTCGCCGGCAAAGAGACTGTTTTTGCGGATGTGTCTGCTTATCCGATATGACTTTGTCAGCGGCCAATATGTGTGCTGAATTTGCGTCGAGATGTTTAATTGGCGAAATGTGGCGTCTCGATGAGGTGAAAGATCTTCGAGTAAACTCAAAGATAAATTTCAGCTCTATGGGTCAATAATTAGTGGCACCAAATTTATTGAACGCATTAAAGGAAAATGCCTAGAAAAAGCACACTCATCAATGCTTTCCCTCAGCGTATCCTTATCGATACACATTTTTAAAATTCCTTTTCACAACCTCTCACTAATGTTGTAGACGTTAAAATTTTAACAAATTATTGATATTTTTTTACCACGCGCATCTGCAGGCAATACAATGTAAACTTCTAGACGATATTTTCCAGCAACTGTGTTATTTGTAACCTTCACATTTTATGACTCACTACCAGATCCTACCATTAAAGTAATTTAAATGGGATTATTTGTTGCGTTGTTCGTAAAGTGAATATGGTCTGACAGCCTTTCAATTCTAATTTTATGCTATGATTAAAATCAGTGCGAACCACTTGCATGAACTCTTCTGTTTCTCCACTATCAGCTTGATAGTGTTAGCCCAATATTTCTCTTTTGAGGGCCTAATTCCACGTGTATTACATTCATTACAAAAGGATAAACAATAGGGCATTTGGTTATGATCAATAGATGGGATAAGCTATGCATTTGATAATATCAAAAATATCATCGTTAGAAATGTTCGAATGAACATCTGCTCTGCACTCTATTTTTTGGTGATCTAACTCTGTATGAAGTCTTTCCAGAGGAATTCTATAGCAGAAAGCCCACCCCGAATCGATGAAGGGATTGTTTTTTTCCGGAGTGTGAAATATTTGACGTTGACTCTAATAACTGTTCCACATGCACTCGTCATAATTCTCATCTCGTCGACAAAAGCTTTTCTTCATGACTGTTCCTCTTTTTCAGCTTACGTAGGAGCAGTTCAAAGGAAACCAAAAAATAGAATGGCGTCGTTTTTTACGCGAGTATGGAGTTCCGTTATCGTGTCCTATGAAGAATGAGTAGATCACTTCGATTTCGCTGTGACTGAAATTGATTATGGAAATGCACTGCGACAACAATTTGCATTCTGAAATCACAATATTAAATTCTAAACTCGGAGTTTGGAAAGAACCGACGGGTTTTCTGCCTTCTAAAATTCGAATTGCTCCAGCAATTATGGAGACTAACACGAACTCAATACTCAGTAATATTTCTACCTATCAATCCGCATAAAAGCCATTAACTACCTGCTATTTTTACAATCCATGTATCATGGACAAAATTCATACGTTCATTAGACATGGAAGACAACATGAAGGAGAAATTGAATAAAGGAAGGGACGCAGTTAAAGAATAGAGAACTAGAAAACAATGCATAAGGATGAAGGAATTAAAGAAATAGGTGGAATGGAGAGGAATCATTAATAATTTTTGAAGAACGAGAAGGATTGCGATTGTACTGAAGGTTTATTCAACTGTCTTGAGTTATGAAAATTAATGATGAAAGTGTACTGTTCTGTCGAATTTAACGAAGTTGAACGTAGACTAAGTGGTAGTTTCACACTTTCCTCAATCTCGCAATAATTTACTTGAAATACAATATGTTTAGGATAAATGCAATAAGGCGCTCTCCTCTTAACCTGACTGATTCTCGAAATCACAGATGGGACAGAAATTACTCAGTGATGACCAAGATTTGTCACCATTTCTATCACTTGACTGCTTGAGTTTCTTTCACCGATTTAACGATTAGCAACTGCTCCAATGACGATGGAGAGAGGGGATCAAATATTGCTTGCTTTCAGAGTATTTTAGCAGTACAGCTTATCCTTGTCTTTTATATATGTCATGTGCAGGGGTAAAACTCGAAATCATATAGGGGGTGCATTGCTTACAAAGGATAATGTGAATTGAAAGTCACCGTGCTATTGATGAAGCTGGAAAAGTGATACGTACGTTTAGTCCTGTATAAGTGCCACAAGATCTCATGAAAGGCTAATAATATGTTATCAGATTATATATTGTTTTAAGAAAGAAGAAACATGTCCATTTTTTGAATACTCTTCACAACGCTGTTAAATTTTTATTTATGATGGATTTACTCAATTTAATTCGAAATTTGGTATCTGATAGTGGCTGAGGTATACAATGCGTAGTACAGCGGAATATGTTGCGAAAGTCAACGAGTGTTGAGATGAAAAGGTCTATCGATCTCTACTTTACCTTAAAAAAACTGGTTTACATGTCATCAGTCAACTAGTGTAGCTCGTTAATAGGTATTGCAGCAATTGCGCAGTACTAAAAATTACGCCCGCATTAATATGCGATTCGGAAGTAGACTACTTTTCAGCAAAAACATCCCGTATTTAGTGTCTAAAATGGTTCAAACTTTGCTCAAGAGGCGGTTACGAATACACATGTGTATACTATAGTACAGAGACGCCTAGATAGCCCGTCTACATTTTCACTGCCAACTCCGGTGCATTTTTTGTTTGCCTTCCAATTGTATTAAGTTCGGTTTTTAATTCAGTCAGAGTGTTCGTTTTCCGCCCTTCCTTGTATGATAAATTGCGATCGAAGAAACTGACAGCACAAAATATCTGCACTGCGGTGCTCTCATGTCGTCGCCACAGACATTTGTCAGCTTTCACTGATATAAGGAATAATAGTATAATTTTTCACACCTAAAATCTTTCGGTACAGCGCTGACTGATATGGCGACGACGCACACTGTAGTTTGTCAGCTGCTGCTCAAGTATTACCTCATCAGATGAATTCTAACTGTGGCGTGTTCCTGCATTTTCGTCAATGAAAATGTAGAAAATATGTGAGTAGCTGCTATCGACAGTACTCAAGATTTCTTCGGATAGTGAATTCTCTTCTTCATGGGCGAAAAATTGTTATCTCGATCTTTCCTCTCGTTTTTTTATAAGTCTTGCACTCCTTTCCAAGGGGGCAAATTTTCACCTTCTCCTATCACAAAGACCATACTTTACAAGTGATGCCAAAACAGGCGGCGGTAGTGCGGCTGGTCGAGCACGGGTTCTCGAAAGAGACGAAATGTGTGCTTGAGTCCCGCCTGGAATCAAAGTTTTGCACATCACTGAACATCATTGGGCATATCCAAAATGTCATATCACCCACATACACTGTGGTTTGTCAGCTGACTGCTCATGTATTATCTCATGACGCGGTTAGATAAAAAGAATTGTGTTCAGTCACATTTATTCAGTATTTGTTAGCGGTACTTCATTCAGTGTCGATATCGACATTCAGGCCATACAGTTGACGGTTGTTTGCTATTAGATTGATACATTGTAGCGTAAAAAGATTGGATAAAAATTATATCCTTGGTAGTCAATTGGCTGAGCACGCGTTCCCGGTAAAGATAAAAAGTTTGTTCAACCCGTTTGGCGTAGAAATTATGCACTTTGTTTAACATCGTTGGGTTTATTTATAGAATGGCTTACGGTTGGTGCTGGAAGTGGGGTCTATGCAAAAAATTGGCGCTCTTGGGCTCATTCCCATATTACCTTTTTAAACACATTTGAGGCTACGCCTCCGACATAAATCTTTCAATAAAGCGGCATTTTACAGCCAAACGAGCATAATTGGCATAATTTTACATATATAAGTTTACATGTATATACAAGGTGCATAACAAGTTCTGTCAGTTTTGCATTTCTTAATTTTAGTACAGATATCACATTTTTCAAATGATGCTGATAATCTCATTGAATCCTTTGTTCGTTGCTGGCTTAGAACCCAATTTGTTTATTCTTTCTATTTTTAGGTGTACCCAAGTCATGGGTCATAAAAATCAATGTGCCGCAGTAATTTATTTGCACAATGCGGGAATCAAAACCGCCAACTTTGTTAAAATTGACGGGTTTCAATTCAGCAAGTGTTTACGGAGCTCAGAGATGTTAAATAGACATTGAAGGGATTGAAGATTGCCCTAGAAAAGGTCGTTGCAGCCACTTATTCTCATCCGCAAAACATACAGAAGATACGTTGCTATGCCCAAAGAAATCCGAAGCGTACAATGCGCAAAATTGCACGAGAAGATCCCGTAACACTTCGAAAGGAAGACTTGGAAGCGCCTTTGCTTTACTTACTCCAAAATTTCAAAGAGAATCGTCTTTAGCATAAATCTAAAATGTACTCATGAAAAATCGGAATTTCAGCAGCTTGCGCAACTACAAGCGAAATGTTCGAAGGCCTTTTTGGAAGATCCAGAAAAGAGAGTGTGCGAAACACATTTTCATGTAAGTCATACAGTGTCCTCAGAAAGCAGCTTCTTATAATTTTTTTTTGCTACGTTAGGAAAATTGGTTCATGGCGTCTGTAGTGTATAGATGCAGAAAGGTTATGATAGACAAACGAATGAATTCATTCAACTGAAAAAATGATTGCGTTTATTAGATTGACTATTATAACAATAGGTAAGATAGTTTATACGAGATCTCAAAACTACCTTCTTCGGCCTCAACACATTTATAAAGTCAGCGCAAATCTTGCACGATGCTCGTACACGTATACAACGTAAATTCGTCACATACGCATGTCAAAGCCGTTTTAAGCGTGCATACTCTAGTGTGGCGAGTAGCTGACATTTCTCCTTCAGTGGCAGATCACACTCCGGGAAATTCAATGACCGAATTTTATTTCCCCAAAAGTTTGGAAGCATCTTTCAACAGATAGCGACCGTTAATCGGATCAGACACGCATAACTCCAATCCTGCTGAAGCGTAGTTCTGTCAGCGCTAAGATGTTTAGAACTGAAACGCTGCAGTACACCAAATAAAATTTGATAGTGATACCTGGCAGCGTTGATTTTGATGTTTTAGCTGTTGATGACCAACGGCATTTTTACGGTGGCACGAATACCGGCTCACACCATCACAGAGGCCGGCATATGACTGCGGCATACGGTTTTTGCTATTACGGACTTCTGTTAACTGTTCTTAAAAAAGTGTCGATTCTGACGATTTCTTGTGGTTTGCCAATGAATTCCTTCTCATCCATGAAAAGCAAATCCGACCAACGACCACCAGTGATCAAGCGAATAATTTGACGAGTCTTTAAATTCCGTTTTTCTTTCACCTTTTTGTCCAGAAAGTGAGCACGAGTGATCTTGTAGCTGCGCAGCTTCAGTCCATTTTTGGCAGTTTTGCGAATGCTTTCTTAACTAATCGCGAGCTTCCCGTGCAATAGCGCGCATCGAGCGCTTCGGGTTTCTCAAAGTTAGGCAACGTGTCTTCTGTATGTTTTGCTGTCTAGAAGAAGTGTTGGAACGACTTTTCCAAGGGCGGTCTTCATTCGCTCCAATTTCTTTGAAACATCTCACAACTCTGTGGATTCATATTGGATTGAAAAAAGCTAATTATAACGATGCCGGCAGTTTTCATTAGCATCTCGTGCAATTTAATTACTGCAACACATTGATTCTTGAGATCCATAATTTGAGTACACCCGAAGTTAGAAAAATGACTAAATTAGATTCTAGGTCAAAATTGAGCAAAGTATTCAACTTTTCATAGGAGAGTGAGAAATAATGAAAACCTCTAATCTCTTGCTAATGCCTTAAGGGGGCCGGTTTTTTAAACCACCATTTTATATCACTGTAAGTCAGCTTACTTTCCGTTGACTGAGGTGGCAAGGTGGTCAGACGCGATGATCGATCGGTTTTCAATTAGCCCTATTAACGTGCGATCTTTGTTATTCAATCAGAAATTTTATCTTCACTTGGAAGAAATACTTCAGGTGAAACGTATGATTTATCTATGGAAAAACTTCAGATACTTTTGTTTTTCCATGATTACCTATAAATTAATCATCATTATGATCATTTTGCAAAAATCAGGTGGCAAGAACGTCTTATCTGCCTCTAAAATTAACCAAAAGACATTCAGATGCTACGAGATTTTTTTGCGCATTCATGTGCACATGGTCGATCATCGCGTCAGGCGACCTTGCTGCCTCACCGACCGGTCCGTAAAGTTTAAAAACCACCTTGCTCGCGCATGTGAATCAATCATATTCTTCCAGCTACGTTGCAGGGAATCTACCTTTTCAGGATAAAAGCATGGCGTTAAAATCAACAAACATTACGTTATTAAATGATTACTAGTAGTCTTGAAAAAGAGCTCTGTTCGGCGAAAAATTTGCGCGCGTGAGATACTTTGCTCATTTTGGACACTACAGCGTTACGAAAGGTCTTTTTGAAAACCGACCATGTGCAGCTCTAGCCAGTGATTTAAGTTTGCGAGTGGTTGGTGAAACTTTCATAAAATGATCTTGTCCAGCGAATAATATCAAATTTGCCTTTGACCTCCTATGAACGGAAACAACCATACATGAAAATATTTATATGTATATATAAGCATATACATATCTGAATTTAACTAACTTGTAAAGTGCTATGATGCTCAGATAATTATCCATAGGAGAATATATTGAATCCCAACTAAGTAATTGAATCAGAATCAAAAATTCAATACCTTATCTTTCGAAATAATAGAATATATCAAATGACATTGATTGAAGTGTTCTCCGTCTGCCTGGATGTCATTTTTCCAGCACTCCGGTAACAAATCAATTACGCGCTCATGCGAAAGATTGTGAAAGATGCAGGCAGGAAATGGCGCAAGGGCAACTGAATTTCGCACGATTTCGCACAAGCTCAAAAGAACAAGAGAAACAAATTGCGCAAGCTCATCTTCATCGTCATCGCCACTCTTCGTTTTTGAACAAAATTGCCATCATTGATGAGATATGGGTCTTCAAGAGTCAGCATCGTTCAAATGAGTGGTTGTCACCAGGTCAACAATTAACATCAGCACCAAGACTAAATCGATTTGTGCCAAAAGCAGTGTTGATCATTTACTGGGAGTGAGGTGGGCAAATTCATTGAGACTTGTTGCGAGTCGGTCAGAACGTTAACGCTGAGCGATATTGTCAGCAACTGGATCGCTGCAATCAAGCAATTTCACGTCACCGCCGTCGCCAAGTCATTTTGCTTTAAGACAATGCAAAGCCACACGTTGCCAAGCAAGCAGGGTAGAAGTTGACCGACTTGAGCTGGGAGCACTTGGATCATACACCGTATTCGCCATATCTGTCTCCGTTCGATTTCCATATCTTCAGATCATTGAAGCCCCGATGATGTTAAATGATGTGAACAAAATCGACGTAAGGCGGGACTCAAAGCCGCATTTCACCTTCTCCGGAGACACGTGGTCAACCAATCGCACTACCATGACCTGTTTGTTATGCACTCTTCCTACTCTACAAAGCATAAATCTGTCAGCAAAAACCCCTCAACGGTCCAGCCAGGAACTCGAAGTCGACTTTGGATCTGATGACGCTAGCACATATTTGATATTTTTGTGATCGAGCAGGATTGTTTTTACTTAACCGGGTCTATATCTGACATGATGTTTTGGAAACGCTCAATGATGATAAGTGATTTGCAAAACTATGACTTCAGGCGGTTCTCAAGCCCATATTTCGGCTTCCGAATATGCGTGTTTGACCAACTGCACACCGAAACCTGTTTTACCATAACTTGTAAGATACAATTGTTAAAGGGCAGTACTTAGTTGATCTAAGTGCATTGCAGTGTGCGTAAGCTACTTAGGTGTGAAATTAGAGCTGATCATTATGACATAGCTCGTCTGTTTCCAAACACTGCGTCTAGGTTGAGGGAGGGTACAGAATGGGGGCGGAGATCTGTGGACAGGTCGCCAGTGAATGCGAGTCAATCCTTAGCACTCTCCTGAAGTCAGTAACGATTGTCTTACGAAACCCCCATCCCTGTCATAATCTAAAACGCGAAGAAATGTCCTTAAGCACTGTTTTTAACACCTTCATGAAAAAGACAAGTGCTTGATCAAGTGATGAACACGAACACATGAGTTGAGCGCTAAAAGCGCTGAGTCTGCTGAGCGAAAAAAATTGTGATACTGATTAGATGCAGTGATAGCGTACAGTTATAACGAGTGCTGTAAGGACGTATGGGATATGGACTACCAAGCGCTCACAAGATCAAAAGCACCAATGCAGAGATCTTTACATGTTCGCATAGAAAAACAAAGCAAAGATAACGCTTTTGGCATTTATCAGTCCTTACAGGATAATCCATGCATTCGACTCCACTTTTTATCTTTGTTTGAGGTGACTGAATACATAGTGGATTATACAATAACAAGCGGTGGCCTACCGCGCTATCGATTTACAGTTTCTTATCCTCCCTAGTAAGTCTGGAACTAATCTGGTACAAGACTAGTTGGTACATGTGGTCATACAAAGAAAAATGGAAATCCGCAATTTTGCAAAGCGTTCTTTTAACAAGGACATCATTCGCAGAGGTATAGGGCGGCGATTGAACTTGCAATAAGAGGTATTGTACTCTAAAGAGGATTTATCTCAATGTTTAAAGTAGATCTGTAAGCCTGAAGAAAATAGTGAACCAGTGAATTGAAACTGACACTTGTGGTGTCTTGGAGTTCCTGATATGGCGGCCATAGACTCACATTGGCCATCAAATGTTTGTTGAGCTTATTACGATGATATTTCTCATGGTCAGCATGCGGAATAATCCAAACTAAATTTCGAAAATTGCAACAATATCTCAAAAAAAGAAGTAGAAAAAATTGGATCCTATGTACTGCAGCTCAGGCTTGGGAAGTACCACCTTTATATAACCTGTTTCCTGCAAAAGTACCTCGCTTTTGGAGTTCATAACAACCCAGCGACTATAAAATCTACTTCATGTCTCTGATTGTGCTTAAAAAAAAAAGGGAAATGCAACACTCTTCTCGATCTGCAGCATTATTAAGTGATTAGACGTCTGGTTACAGAAAACAAAACTGAAGATTCCACCTAGACTTACTCAGAAAAAAATAAAAAAGCCAACTCGCAGTCACTTCCTTGTAAACCAAACGCGATGTGATAGAATTCATTCGACAAGCTGACATGCAGGGCAATTCACCTTTTTTGGAGTGAAAAGAGTAGATTGCCCACAGCTCGCTCAGCCAAATGCCTTCATTACTTAGATAGAAAAAAATCAACATGCATAGATTTCGAGCGCATTGAGGGCCAAACAACTTTTCTAGATATTCTCTATTTAGTTGTCCCGGTGAAGAACAGTGCAAAAAAAAAAAATAATGGTCTTATCAGTTGTGCCATTTCAAGTGCGATAAAGACGCATTCTTCTCTGCGCTTCATGAACGGATTAATGGCGTTCATCCAAAGTCCTTCAGAATCACAGCCGTTGAGGAGGAAAAAAAGAGTGTTGGCCTTGATAATGATTCGAGGTGACCAGTCGATTTATTCGGTAAGTGTGGCTAATTTTATTTTTATTCCAGTAGGTATTCTCATAAGTTTTGGCACTAAAGCAATAGACATCAAATACGAAAATCGAGAAAACTTATCTTGATTAGCTGACGCGAGGTTGGTAAATTAGTCGTAGAAATTCGGCTTACGTTTCGGGGAGCCGCCTTCTTCAGAGCCTAGACGTATGTAGTATTAGTCTATTTAAATAATTTAGATGGTCTTATTATGTGCTGCTTAGGTCAACTTGAAAGATTAATGAAGAAAGGGTACGAGATCTCGTGTGATGTTGACGTCCTCGTCCTTCCGGTTCATTTCGGGATTTTGGGCGTTTATCTAAAATGCCTCAACAGTTTTGGGCGTGGATGTTTTCGATTCATGCGCTAGGATTGTCACAGTCACATCAGAATCCTTGCTGCTGTGTTTTTGTGCCCTATGTAAATCTAAAGCTTTGGTTTTATCTATTTTAGATTCGCTATCTAGATGTTCCTTTATGCGGATGAAGGATGGTCTACCCGTTTCTCCTATATATTCTTCCCCGCATGCTTTACATGTTAATAAATAAATTGTGCCCAATCTCATACAATCCCCCTCTTTTCTGCTGGGGCAGATCATTCAGTTTTTGGTGTTGCACAACCAGTCATAAAGATTTTTGCGGATCAGCTGATGGCGTAAGGTGAGAGGTAGGATTTCGATAACTACAACGGAATTTTCAAGACCGCATCGTTTTAGGCACCTTTCAACCGCGCTACTAATTTCATTTGGCATAAATGGCAGTTTGAAGGGAACTCTATTCAGGTGCTGCGGATTACTGTTCGGAGTTCTCTCGGGACCTAATTCCATTTTTTGTATATTCCCAAGTAGTAAATGTTTTGTTGCCGTTGGAAATGGCAATTTCTCGTGCCAAGTTTGACAATTCGTTCCTTTCCTCTTCTCCTGTGCACACAATTTTAGCCGTTCGACATAAAATACGCAACAAACATCAAATATATTGGCCACAAGTGATTAGAATTGTTCGACATCACTACTCAACGTATGCGTCATCAGCCTAAACACATTTCTGCCATCTCACAGGCAACAAATCATACCGTTTTGTGCAGAATTTTCTGAGCTATCTTTTCGCCAACAAAGCATTCATCGCAATTTCCTGCATTACAAGTACGAAGTGGGACGCGATGCACAGACAGCTTTCGAAAACATCAACCGTGCAGAGGCTCAAGGATGTGCCCAGGCAAACAGTGCTTCGGGACTTTGTTGAGCTTTGCGCAGGGAGACACCAGCTTTAAGGACCAGTTGCGCTCTGGACGTCTAGCGAAATTATTCGAGACCTGACAAAGAGGAAGTTGATCAAGTTGGGCTAGGAGTTGCTGGATCATCCGCCGTACAGCCCTGACTTGTCGCCGTCTGACTGTCACTCTTCCTGTCGAATGAGCGCTTCTTGAACAAGTTCCAAGACATCAATCATCTGTGTCGAGAATTGACAGCTTCTTTTGAATCCAAGAATGACTAGTTCCATGAGTGTGATATAGACTTGTTGCCTGGGAGATAGCGGAAATATGCTAGGAATGATGGAAACAGAGTTGAATAGGGTTGTTAAGAAATTTTGATTAGTTCTGCTTAAGTAGCGTAGCGTCTATTGTTATAGCGCCGGAACTTTTGAGAAGACGTATTGAAATGAAAATAAAACCGCGAGCCTACAGAACATTAGAAGACAATTCCTTCTACATTTCTAATACGAAAAACTGGCAATTTCTGCAAAAAGGAGAAAAAACTTGGACAATAAATAAAGAAAATCGCGCATTTCTATGTCCGCCTTGAGGACACCACGCGATTCGAGAAGCGCGCGATATCACGCATTGAAAATTGAACGTGATTTTACATTCGCTGCCACACTGCATCAGTATTGCCTTTCCAAATAACTAACCTATTTCAAAATCGCCGAGAGCTAGGCTATCGAACGACTCTTAAAGTCTGAAAAGAAAAAAAACGGGAAATTTCTTGCCCCCAAAGGGCTGGAAAATGAATTGAGACAAAGGAATTGCATTAACGATTATCGTGAAATGATTATTCTCCATAATTGTTGACTCTGAAGACTACACAGCCCAGCGAGGCTCCCATACGGCCGATATCACACTTTCGATGGTTCGTCTCGCACGACTGCGACGAATCTATACGGACTAATATTCGGCATTTTGGGCGATAAAGAAGTTGCTACGCCTCCCCCCTTTACTAATATTTCGTTACTTTGCATACTCATGACTATTGATCTAATTGATTACAGAGTCCACATAGACGGCGACAAATAAACGCTGCGCGCCTGACGCATTCTCTGTCTGCTCTTCGCCACGGCCTTCATCTTTCTCTGACTCCGTTTCACTGTAACGACACGTGAAAACCGCGCCCACATCGTCTATAGGGCTCGAGAATTTGGTCAGCGACACTTCGACAGCGACGCGGCGTGTAGTCCGGCGGCTCAGATTCACTACTAAGCTAGCTGCTCTATTTTTACAGTTCATTGAGGCGTCCAGGCAGACTATCTCCCTAAATTGGTGATCTTACAAGAGGTTGCTAGAAATGTTACAACCTCGTGTTAGCTTGCCGTCCAAGGATATATTTCTTATTTGTACTGAGATTAAATGGAGGTGAACTGCTAGAAACACCGAATCATTAACCGATTGAGACAGCAAAGCTTTCTGTTATCTTAAAAGTCTAAGGAAATAGTGGCTATTCGTACCGACGTTAGGTGGCGGTCGGCTTCTGAAAGTTTATGGAGACCAATCTTTTTTTCACAGAGCGTGTTCTCTTGCACTTATCATATTAATTCTTAGCATTAATTAGTTCATCAAAAACATAGCGCTGGTCCGAGCCCATAAAAGCTCATTAAGCCTCATTAGGTATCGAAGAACTGATAAGAAACTTGTCAGGGAATTTTTCGCTACTTGCAAGAAAAGTGCGAACACTTGAGTCCGAAATGGATTGAGTGGACCAGCGTGAAGCGACGTTCATGGAGAAAGCGACAAAACATAAACAGTAGCCAAATCTGTATGCGAAATACTCTAAAACCTGAGCGGACGATGACGGGCTAACAAATAGAACTCGAGACCTGATGGAAGCCAGGCAGTAAATGTAGATTTAGGTGTAGTTTGAAAATTCGTTTATGTCACTGATATGGAGCGGTGAATTCTGACAAATGTTCATGTGAGACAGACATAATAACTGAAATATTTCTTGTCCGATGAGATAGCGACTAGGAACGCCCTATCGGTTTATCAGAGACAATATACTGGAGCGAAACAGTCGTTCCGCAGATATCAGGGCACATATGCCTACTTTTAGACCTTTAGGGGCGAAGCCAGCAACGCACATTTGCCAGTAGTGGGCATTTATGATCTGATAACATATTCTGATTCGTTCTTGAAGTCTATTATAGCACAAATGAAGTGGACATTTGTTACTGTCTTTGATCCTCACATTAGCACGGTGCCCGTCGGTTCAGTCAGTTCCTCGAGTACATTCCCCTATAATATAGAGGACCCGACGCCGAGCTGTTTACAGTGAACATATGACGAAAAGATACCGTGGCTTTCTTTCAGAGTAATTGATTGTGCAAAGCATAACTCATGGATGTAACAGAGCATATCAAACAATACCTTTGAGAAAGTTACTCAACCGAAAGTACCGTGCTAGTGATGAAGCTGAAAGACTGAAACATGTGTCTTGCACTATGTAAGTCCCCTAGCATACCTGATGAAAGGCTCAAAATATGTTATGAGAATATATTGTTTCGAGCGAGGTCTTAAAACCACTCAAAACAGAAAGTATGACAATTATGTTTTACCAGCCGCTACCAATCGTGTGTACAACATGAGCTGTGAGGTGTTTATTTTATCAATGAGCGCGTGTATGTAGTTCGGCGTCGGTTTTCTATGTAGTAGACATTTCCCAGCGATAATGACTGGACCGAAAGGCAGCGTACAACTGACAGGTCTGCAATGCCGAAACGCGTGTCTTGTATTGTATGGATGCCCTGACAGACCTCATAAAAGGCTCAAAATATGTTATCAGTCTCTAAATAGTTACCTAATAGTACAAATCAAGGTGATTATAAAACTACGTTATGCTTTTGGCAAGGTTTTCAACGAGCATTGCAAGAACGAAAGATTACCTTTCGCACTATAAAGATAAGATCTATAGGCTCAGAATTGATAGCGAGTCTATGTGGCAACATAAATGGAGGTAAAATTCCATACCTATAGAGCAACAGAAAAACGTTTCTTCTGCAAGTTTGATACGGAAGTTCTAAGAACTTCTATGGGAAAAGAAATCCGAAAGGAAATTAGAGAAAACGCTCTTTTGTGGCGGCTCTGAGAGCGCGGCACAATCAGAGAGATGCGATAATGCGCGCTAAAGACAAGACGCGATCGTTTAACTCTCTTTGCTGCTAAACCTCATTAACAAGGCCCTTTTAAACACAAACATACTTTTAAAATCGTAGGAAGATGAGCTATTGAATGACTATTAGAGTCCGAAAAAAAACGGAGAAGGTCTTGTCCCAAGAGGGCTGGAAATGGCTCGACCTAAATGAATTCTATCAAAATTAGTGAAAAGTAAAGGAATAGAGTGCACAGCACCAATTAATAGCGAGAACCATAAACATACTTGTTCGATACTGTTAACTGATATACCCAAAAGTTTTACGGCTGCATTTTCTTGAAATCTGAAAAGTTATTCAACTCATCGGCTACCGATTTCTTCGCACATTTACCAAATGGCGCTGCTATGATGTCACCGCGAAGACCTAAGGTGCGTGACCTAAATGGAACTTTCTGATGAATGGAATTTTATGAAAAGACCTCTGCACCTGCCGTACATCTACGCCTTCCAAAGACACCAACCACGCTACGCTTATCTAGAGAACTTTTCAGTCACCTGAGGACAAGGCTATTTTCGCCTTCCTTGAGATTTTTTATGGCCATTCACAGCTTAAATTTTACCAATTTTGATACTGCATTTTGTTTCTGAGAACGATTTCATACTGCAGTGTAGCAGCGAAAATAGAATCGAATTTCACAGCGCTGCAAGCAGCCATCTCAGAGCCGCGTTAAAAAAGCGTTATTTTCGTTATTTATTTAAAACCTCCCCCTCCATTTCGTAGAAATTTCTAAAAATCATATAACCTGTTTCGAGCCGTTTGTCATGTCCAAGTACTGAGCAAGTGCCTGTTTCGTTCCCCACGTCTCTTCGATGGAACATTCCCTCATTTCAGCCGATCCCTCCAGGCTATTCTACTTTATGATTGAGTCGACGCCGAGCAATAAGTCACCGCAAGTCTGGTGATCGAATCCCCTGACATTCTAGAGACTAGCAGTCGACCTCGTGGCTGCATCATAGCTTCTATCACCTGCCTTGCAGAGGCTTTTTGTTCAGCGCCGATTCGTTCATAGAGGAGTATAGCCACAAGAGATCAAGTGAACCGAGGGAATGCGCTGCTGAAGAGTCTTGGAGGACGCAACAGACGCCTGTCTAGCACTTATTTTCCACAGACGGCTCAAAAAATGTTATACCAGTACCACACTATATCGTTTTGAGCGAGCTTTATAGAAAAGCGGTCGAATGGTAGAATTTCTGGGTTTTCCGTAATAGAAATGTGGGAGTAACTTTATCCCATCCTTCTGTGCTTTGGGGATCAGGCAGCAACTCTCGTTTGACATTGCGAATTACACCCGCTATGAGGTCTAAGTCAAACTCTGCTAGAGAAAACGTGATTTTTTTTTCGGGTTCTTGCAGCGCTCCCTGAAGACCTCTTCAAAAACCAAACATAGCTTCGGAATCGTCAGAATTTTTGCTATTAAGTAGCTGCGGAAATTCCCTTCAAAACTGTCACTGATCCTAGCTCATAAAAAATGCGTTTCGAGTTGGGAACGTAATCTTATTGGGCCGTTCCATGAGTTTAGGCCCTAGAACTGTAGACATCGAATTTACAAGCTAAGAGTAATTAATTTTGCGTAAGTATCGCTAAATGGCGTACTTGCTTGCGAACATTTGGTATACAATTTGCCTATACTTCCTTTGAGATGGAAGTGTTGTGAGAGCGAAATAGCTGGCTAGTCATGTACGAATTGCGCGTAGAGGAAAATGCTAACGAAGCGGCGCGCAAGATTGATGGGACTTCCTGTGGATAACCCGAGCGCCACTGTTTCTCCAGAGTGTTCTCTCCAGCTTTAAACTTCGCGAATCACTTCCTAACCGTTCTTTCTACAACCGTATCATCACTGTAAGCTCCATTATTAATGCGTGCTGCTTACCAAGTACAGTATTCGGGCGAGATTTAAGTTACCGAGGAACTAATAAAAGTCTGAAAAGAGCAAATAGGCCTGGTGGCTAATGTTTTTGATAGATTGATTGAGAGAACTGAGTTGTACCGACAATTCATTAACCCACTCTCGACCAAAAAAATCGGACACCAATAAATCGAATTGCTGATAATCGCCGTCCTTGGTCATTCGCATCATCTCATCCAACTCTCAAGCAAACTACTCACTCACAAACAAACGAAAGTGGACGCCAATAATTAAATCTTTTGTAAAACAGCGTCGTTCGAATAAACTACTTCTGCAGTAAGCAGATTCTCTAATCCAAAAAAAGCTTCCACCACCTAATGAGCTATCCCCGACACCCCCGTACTTACCATCACTACCATCCTATGAAATTTGGCTGCAGAAATATTGGTACTATTCGATTAACGTACAACACTTTACGACTTTTTGAAAATAACGCTTTTCTCACTTTTCCCTTAGACTTATGACGGTATTTTGGTTGCTCAGATTTTGCTCAATTCAATATTATGTTAATACACAAAAGACTTTTCAAGCGCTGAAGATCTAGAAATAAGAATGAACGCGCATTTCTCGTCAGTAGGATATATATGATTGAGTGGATGCAAATTGCGCTACATTCGCATCAAATGCGGTGCCGAGTGTGGAACTCAGTTTTACTCTCATTGATACAGCGGCCTACGAAGGCGTATCGCCGACATTTGAGCCATCAAATGATTAATAGAAGTTTTAGAGGGAAGCGAAAAAGGCCTCGTTTCTGAAGGGTTGACAAGCAATTTTTCGGAACTTTTCATTTTCAATGATTTCTTCTCAAGCATTTATGTTTTTGTTTCTATTACCGTTTTGCAGCAACTTCTTGCGGTTATTTTGATGTACACACTTGCATCAAAAACGATTGCTAATGCTACAAGTGTGTCGTTTAGGGATCAAGTGCTGCTACGGCACACAACAATGCTTGTCTGGTTTCAACATTCGTTTTTGCTTCTGGAAATTTCATCTTGAAGCAAATGCATCAGTGCTATATACCAAATAACTTCAAGAAGCTACCATGAACTATAATAAAAATGGAAAACTCAGCTGCACGCAAGATTTTTCAAAGCACAAAAAAGTTTGAAAAATTTCTTGCCAGACCGATAGTCGGTTACAAATCTTATATATTGGAGTCGAGAAGAGCGAAAAGGGAGCTGGAAGTAGTGAAACAGCGGTTACGACATTGATCAGAAAATATGGACAAATGACCGGCGGTTGAATCAATTCGAAGTGATAGTGGCAATTATCATTGTGGTGGTCGTAGATGAATAACTCCGCTCTAATGTTATCAGGAATTCGTTTCACAAACCAAACAATAAATCTTTTTCACTTTGTAAAGGCCCAAGTTTTCTTTCATAAGGAGTACACGTATGTTCCTGAAATTTCAGTAACCACACTGTAGCCTGAATCTCGGTGATTTCAATACAGCAGTTTTATTTGCAAAAGTCTCCTTAAAGCGCTGTTAGATGAATCAGAAGCTGAGTTTTTTTTGTGCAGGTTTCAGAGAGCGGTGGAAAAGCTGAAATAAGGTTACGTTTTGCACTCCTAGGTTGAGGGTTACTCAAGTTTTGTCTTAGTAGCTCTCTTATTAGGCAATACAGAATGAAAACAGAAGGCCATTATCCATGGAACGATAGGGGAAAGTTTGCTATAGAATGTTCATACGGCAGTCCTGCAAATTTCTATGAAATAGAAAAAAAGTCCAAATAAACAACGAAAATTGCGCCGCTTCGGTTGCGCCGAGATCACTGCGCTTGATAATGCGGGCTGAAAGGCGAAACGTAATCGTATTTTCAATGCCATAGCGAACTAATCAAGGTCTTCTCAGAGAGCAAACATAGTACTGGGGTTTCCGAGTATCAAGCTAACAGATGAATTCTAAGAATTAGACAAACAGGGAAGAGGGCACTGCCGTCAAAGGGTTTGGAAATGGGTCCCGATTACACCTGAATGTTAGATATGGAGCCATGACATTACCTAACTTGCGGTGAAGTCATCTATCGATAGAAATAAGAAAGAAAAACAATACAAGATCAAGTTTCTCGGCGACCATTTTCTCCATCAAATGAGTGGATGGCCTACTCAAGAACGCCACTTTATTAGTCGCAATCGATCTAATCTAGCTTTCAAAAAATTTTGTCGTAACACGATACTAAAGCCGCAGCAACCGTTATTTCAGACGGAAAGACGTCTACGAGAGAGAATGGGAGGGGGGGGGGGATCAAGTGAAACATAGGAGGGCTAAACGTGTTCGGATAGGAAGCACAATTTCGCTATCTCAAGAAAATTGGGGTCTTTGAATGTTTAGAAAAAAATAACAGTGTATTCAAAACGTTACTTGTGAAATGTTGCATTTTCTTATTAGTTTTCGCACAACAGCAATAATCATCAAATTTGATAATAACATGGATTACTGGCAGTCAGTCCATAGTGTAGTCTTAGACAATTTTGGTGTCACAACTGATTTCTGCCAAGGCCTGTATAGAACGCTTCTACTGCAAGAAGAAAATCACGTTTTTGCACTCGAACAAATTGACCCGTCCTCTGAACTTTACAGCAGATTTATTTGGTAATGTAAACAAAAAAGAAGAGTTTCGTAACTATAGAATAGTATAACAAAGTCTCCTTTACAATTATTGCACGAAATCATAGAGACGTTCCAGAAAAGAGAAAAAATTCCCAAATAGGTACGCTGTGGCAGATATTTCAGTAACCGCTTCGAAAAAAGTTAGTTTTTTCTTACGTCTTCAGAAACTTCTCTTTATAGAAAATTTCCAAGTTCTTTGTATGAGAATTGTAAAGGAGACTTCTGCTCTATCGTTCTACAGATACAAAATTCTGTTTTGCATTACACTGCCAGATACAAAAAATTATTCTAAAAAACGCTATAAAATTCATGCGAAAAGCTAACTACTTCGACTGCAAGACATGATTTTCTTTCAGCCCTAACAGTGTTCTATATAGGCCGTTTTTAAAACCAGCCATAGCGTTGAAATTTTCGAGATTCAAGTTATCGAACGACGGCCAGTAATCCATGTATATTAATGAATTATATATTTACTGCTTTGGCGCCAAAATCAATGAGAAGACCTAATAGAAAAGGAACCTTCATATAAGGGTAACTAGAAATTTTTTCAAGACTGCACGTCGACTGAGCGAAACGAAAGTTGATTCCTATGAGACGCACTGAACCCACGGACCTCCCTCTTTGAGGGATCCCGCCCGGTTAGTCGCGAGGGCACGTGGCGCGTCTCCAGGTGGTGGATAGGGAATAAAACGCGAACCAAAAGCGACCGTGTGCTTCCCAGAGACGCAGGTGGATTCACGGGACGAGCTCCCTGCTTCTGCAGCGCCGACTTGACAAAAACTCTATTTCTACGAGTCAAGTCGGCCAAAAGCCTGCAATCAAGCGGCTGGGAAGTACATGGGAGGCGGTTAGGAGTCGCCTCCAACAAATAAGCTCCTCCCGCTCCTCCGAGAGAGACTGGCAAGCTACTCGTGAGTACCCAGCCCCCACGTTTAGAGCCTGGCAAGCTATACGTTGGGTATCGAAATGCCAAAAACAGCAACAAATATGGGCCTCATTCCCCTGACCCCGAAAGAGCCCCTGGTACGGCAGCGCCAGGTAGGACGAGTACGAAGAGGCTGCTAAATCTCAGGGCCGAAACTAGGCTGCCAAGATCGAAACGGACTAAAATGACGATCTGTACCTACAACGCAAGAACCCTTGCTCACCAATCCGCTGTAGAAGATCTATTGATTCAAGCAAGAAGAATAAGGTACGACGTCATTGGCCTGGCTGAGACGAGAAGGCGCCATCCTTTTCACGCTGTCTATGACACCGGAGAAGAACTGTTCCTTGGTACATGCGATCGCAGAGGTGTCGGCGGCGTTGGCGTCCTCGTCAAATCGAATTTGACCGTGAAGCATTGATTCGTTCGAACAACTAACAACCCGTATCGGACGATTACGGTTGAAACGATGTGGTTCTATGCCGGCTTTGACCATCTTCGTTGCTTACGCACCAACATCAAGCTATGACGAAGACGAAGTCGAAGCGTTCTATATGGACCTCGAAAAATTCTTCAGAGAAGATCATACATTCTTCAAGGTCATTGTCGGAGATTTTAACGCAAAAATTGGACCTAGAAGAACGTCTGAAGAACGTCACATAGGGACCCAGGACTAGAATGGAATGAACAGGGTGAGAGGCTATCCGAGTTTATCATGACGACCCAAACCATCCATGGTAACTCGCAATTCCAAAAGCCTCTCTCTCAGCGATGGACGTGGGAGTCTCCCAATGGAGAGTACCATAACGAAATAGATCACATCATAGTAAATCGAAGGTTTTGCCTGACCGACGTCGCTGTTGTTCCTAAGTTCTACACGGGATCAGACCATCGCCTCCTTCGCGCAACGTTCCGATTTTCGAGGAGAGGAGAGAAAGCCGCTAAATTCAAACAACGAAGTCCAGAACTACCATAAACTGGGATGTATTCAAATCATTAGTCGGCTCTTGGGAAGATACCGTTGTCGACAACATCGACGAAGAATGCGATCGACTCGTTGAATATCTTCACGTTAGCGCTATAAAAGCCGAGAGTCCTAAGGTCACGAAGAGACGCTTGTCTCCGCAGACACTCGAGCTGATACGTCAACGTGGAATCGCACGAGCTGCAGGCAACCGAAACCTTACGTCCGAACTTGCGAAACGCTGCAGAGAAGCGATAAAAGAAGACCTTAAAGAGAGAAGAGCAGCAGTTATGGCAGAAGCTGCAGAAGCTGGGAAGAGCATTCGCAAAGCCCAGCGAGGCTTCGCCAACTATAAGACCAAGATGATTGCACTCCGATACCCTGACGGGACACTTACAGCTTCGAGAAGGGCTATGGAGAAAATCATCCACCAATACTACTCGGATCTCTTCGCTAGCCATGTCCTCTTACCGTCATATAAATTGAAAGAGGACGAATATGTCGTCCCACCGGTCCTCCTTCCGAAATCCGGCATGCTATATCGTCGGTGAAGAACAGAACAACACCCGGTCCAGACAGGATTAGACCAGAACATCTGAAGAATCTGCCGCCAGTTCTCATCAACACCCTGGCTCGGCTCTTCACTCGCTACCTGTCAGAATGCAAGGTCCCTATTCAATGGAAAACCAGCAAGACCGTATTGTTGTTCAAAAAGGGAGACCTTCACGACATAGGCAATTATCGCCCAATCTGCTTGCTGTCCGTTGTCTATAAACTCTTTACTCGAGTCATCCTAAACAGGATTGACAGAACACTGGACGAAGGACAGCCATGCGAACAAGCAGGGTTCCGAAAAGGATTTAGTACCATGGACCACATCCACACGATACAAGACTCATGAAGTTTCACGAGAGTACAAACAACCACTCTGTCTCACTTTCATCGATCTGAAGAAAGCCTTTGATTCAGTGGAAACAGAAGCGGTTATAGAGGCTCTGGATAACCAGGGCGTCCCTACTCGTACATAATGATCCTTCGTGAGCTTTATAAAGATTTCACGACCAGAATATCTCCATTCTACAACAACATCACCATTGACGTAAGAAGAGGGGCTCGACAAGGCGATACAATATCGCCAAAACTATTCACTACCACCCTACAAAACGTCATGCGACACATTAGAATGGGACGAAATGGGAGTGAAAATGACGGTCGACAATTAAACCATCTTCGCTTTGCTGACGATATCGTTCTCATAACACCAATCATCAGCCAAGCGGAACGAATGTTGACCGATTTCGATAACGCCTGTGGAAAGATTGGTCTTCAACTGAATCTAACGAAAACAATGTTCATGAGGAACGGACGGGCTTTAAATGCCCCATTCACGCTCAACAAAACGACAATCAAACGAGCAGCTTGGAAAACGTTTAAGAGCATCGAAGATGTAGTGAAGAGGACAAAGAACATCCGACTCCGTGCCCACCTTTTCGACTCGACAATTATCCCTGCCCTAACGTATGCAGCAGGAACCTGGTCGCTACGTAAGCAGGATGAAAGATCACTTGCCGTTGTGAACGCGCAGTCGAAAGGTCGACGATAGGAGTATCCCGTATCTCGCAAATGAGAGCAAAGGATCCGAAAGTTCCGATCTACGTCAACGATCGAAAATCAGAGACGCCGTTCTACACACCAGGATATCGAAAATAAGGTGGGCCGGAGACGTGATGCGCTTCAACGACAACCGATGGCCGAGAGCCGTTACCGACTGGATTCCTCGGGACGCCAAAGCGCTCTAAAGGAAGGCCACTGACCCATTGGTCCAATTTTCCTCACGAAAGCAATAGAAGAAAGATATGATGCTCAGCGAATCCCTAGAGCGAGGAGGTCCTACTGGGCTACTCATGCACGCGATAGGGAAAAATGGAAGAGCTGCTGGTACCCGCTCGAGTCACTCGACGATCAACGGGACGACAGGTGATACAGGTGACAGGCATTGAAATCCCTAGGAATACTATGTGATATGTGAAACATCAGGCACCAAGAGGGAGCTGAACCCGTGTCTCATCCATACCGAGATCCACTAGAAAAAGAAGAATCATACGTACCTAAAGAATCGAGTTGAAACTTAGCTTCTTACAACTACGACCTTTTTTATCGAAGAAACGGTGGCAGCAAAGTGGGGGTAGTGGCCTTGTGAGTGGCGTAGTGGTAACACGCCGCTCCCTATATCTTGAAACGCCGGTTCACCTCCCGGTTTGCGGTCACGTCTGTGGCGTTGCACTCAGTACTCTCATATGTAGATCTCGTGACATTATAACCATTTAAAAAGTAGTAAAAAAGCGCTTTATTAGAAGAAGTATACTGATCTTTGCTATGAAATCCGGTACCGCTTGAAAATCGTCAAGCTTAACTTGAATACAATATATTCGTAAGACCGACTTGTCTTCGTCGATTAGTTAAAGATGATTTTAACCTCTAAATCTAATCTTTGACCTTCGACAAATCGATGGTTCAGTAGTGCATAATGTTGTTGTGGGTCGTTTTCTTCTTGGCAACAGTGGCCGCATGAGCGATCTTACAAAAGATTGTCCTAAACCTAACTGTATAAGACTTCAATGAACCATTAGGACATTATCGCCGACTAAGATCGTAACGGACTCACATCGTAATGGATCTCACCATAATCACAAAGCGGTCCTCTTGATACTTTTCGAATTTTTCAGGACTTTTTGATAGA